>CANNZV010000794.1:0-218225 GCA_947561585.1 Caprella mutica
GATGGGGTCTCTCTTAATCTTAGATGAATCTACCCTATTTTTCTATTGTTATTATTCATATTATATTCAATGAATTCAGTTATATAATGTAACTCATTAATAAGAGCTATAGTTCAATCGTTAGAAAATTGGTAGTTTTAGCTATAGATCACGTCTACCTATAAAATACGTTCCGAAATGAAATTCAATAAAAGTAGGTACAATCTATATATCGTCTCTAGAATAATACATAAATAACATTTTATTATTTATAGGTCTGACATTATATAATGGCATCTTTCAATTGATTTCAGGAAGTATATAGGTAGGTTGAAGGATGGCTGCAGTTTAGCATTATGAGTTAGATTGTAGGATAAATACTATAAATAGACTATAGGTAATTTCAATTATTCATCACCATATAAATGAGGAATTTATGATCAATTTGTAAGATTTTGCGATGTGGAATCTACTATTTTTTCATATTAGATTTAATACCTTAAATAGTATAACATAAAGTGTTGGGCAGAATACCATTATATACAAATACACATTTTAATTAACTAAATTAAGTATTGTTTCCAGCCCTATACTTACCATCAAACCATTGAAGTAATGTTAGTATACATGTTTAATTAACCAAAGCACTTTTCTAAAGCACTACTTACCATCAAACCATTGAAGTAATGTTAGCTACATGTTTAATTAACCAAAGCACTATTCTAAAGCACTACTTACCATCAAACCATTGAAGTAATGATAGCTACATGTTTAATTAACCAAAGCACTTTTCTAAAGCACTACTTACCATCAAACCATTGAAGTAATGTTAGCTACATGTTTAATTAACCAAAGCACTTTTCTAAAGCACTACTTACCATCAAACCATTGAAGTAATGTTAGCTACATGTTTAATTAACCAAAGCACTTTTCTAAAGCACTACTTACCATCAAACCATTGAAGTAATGTTAGCTACATGTTTAATTAACCAAAGCACTTTTCTAAAGCACTACTTACCATCAAACCATTGAAGTAATGTTAGCTACATGTTTAATTAACCAAAGCACTTTTCTAAAGCACTACTTACCATCAAACCATTGAAGTAATGTTAGCTACATGTTTAATTAACCAAAGCACTTTTCTAAAGCACTACTTACCATCAAACCATTGAAGTAATGTTAGCTACATGTTTAATTAACCAAAGCACTTTTCTAAAGCACTACTTACCATCAAACTATTGAAGTAATGTTAGCTACATGTTTAATTAACCAAAGCACTTTTCTAAAGCACTACTTACCATCAAACCATTGAAGTAATGTTAGCTACATGTTTAATTAACCAAAGCACTTTTCTAAAGCACTACTTACCATCAAACCATTGAAGTAATGTTAGCTACATGTTTAATTAACCAAAGCACTTTTCTAAAGCACTACTTACCATCAAACCATTGAAGTAATGTTAGCTACATGTTTAATTAACCAAAGCACTTTTCTAAAGCACTACTTACCATCAAACTATTGAAGTAATGTTAGCTACATGTTTAATTAACCAAAGCACTTTTCTAAAGCACTACTTACCATCAAACCATTGAAGTAAATGCCTAGCATCACTTAACTGAAGTTGTTTGACTATTTTGTTGTTTACTCCACAAACTTCCATGTGAATGACAAGCCAAGCGGAACTGACTTCATATTTACTCTGACTGGACTAGAGGAGAACATACCCACAACTGAACTGGTGGTGGGGAGAGGTAATCAAACAGGTGAACCTTAATTTGTGAGCCTTACTCTGCTAGCCGTAAATTAGGAACCTTTATTTGCAAACCTTAATCTGTGAATCTTAATCTGTGAACCTTAATCTGAGAACCTTAATCTGCAAATCTTAATCTGTGAACAATAATCTGTGAACAAAATCTGTGAACCTTAATCTGTGAACCATAATCTGTGAACCTTAATCTGTGAACCATAATCTGTGAACCTTAATTTGTGAACCTTAATCTGTGAACCTTAATCTGTGAACCTTAATCTGTGAACCTTAATCTGTGAACCTTAATTTGTGAACCTTAATCTGTGAACCTTAATCTGTGAACCTTAATCTGTGAACCTTAATCTGAGAACCTTAATCTGCAAATCTTAATCTGTGAACAATAATCTGTGAACAAAATCTGTGAACCTTAATCTGTGAACCATAATCTGTGAACCATAATCTGTGAACCTTAATCTGTGAACCATAATCTGTGAACCATAATCTGTGAACCTTAATCTGTGAACCATAATCTGAGAACCTTAATCTGTGAACCTTAATCTGTGAACCATAATCTGTGAACCTTAATCTATTAACCAAAATCTGCAAATCTTAATCTGTGAACAATAATCTGTGAACAATAATCTGTGAACAAAATCTGAAAACCTTAATCTGTGAACGTTTATATCGTGAACCTTATTTTGTGAACTTTAACTAATCTGTGAACCATATTCTGTATCGCTGATTTGTGAACCAAATCTGTAAAACATTATATAAAAGCTTTTATACGTGAACCTTATTCTGTGAACATTAGTTTGTGAACTTTAAGTAATCTGAGAACTTCAATCTGTGTCCTTGAACATTAATCCGTTATCATTAATCCGTATTAATCTGCGAGCCTTAATCTGTGATGCAATTAATTTTGTCTGGATTATATTAGATTAGTAATATTTGATATAAACAAGTATAGAGGGAATTAGTCTGATTAGAAGAATTTTTCCCACATGAACATCTAACCATACAGAAATAATTGTGGAAGATACTGAGAAGATAATCAAAAACATTTTTCTTAATTTTTTCTAATTTTGTTCTAATTACTTGACCTCATCAAGTATCTTCTTCGAATTGAAATTTTACTATGAAAATCCTCTATAAGTTCATCTCTGAAAATTCAGTATTTAAAATGCACTTGAATTGAATGATGTGGGAATGCACTGGAATTGAATGATGTGGGAATGCACTGGAATTGAATGATGTGGGAATGCACTGGAATTGAATGATGTGGGAATGCACTGGAATTGAAGGATGTGGGAATGCACTGGATTTGAATGATGTGGGAATGCACTGGAATTGAATGATGTATGTTGGAATGCACTGGAATTGAATGATGTGGGAATGCACTGGAATTGAATGATGTATCACATTATTAATCTAATAGTAACTCATTACTAATTAGATATTGTTAATGTATGGAACAAATAAGATATCTGTCTATCTAAACCTCTTAACTTTATAATAATATCTTATCTAGAAGGGTATATTATGACGTGACACAGACAGAACTACACGATACACATATATAGATACTGCCTAAGCTCGATACACAATAGATACTGTCTATTGTGTATATTCTAGTCTAAAGCAGACTTTTCTGGTCCAAAAGTAGCGACTGGACTCACCAATCACTTTTGTTCATTTGAAGGCAGTCTTAGAAAATGATTATCACTTGCGGCACGCGAGCCTCTCAATCTGGGGGAAAAAGAACACATCCATAGGGAATTTTCGTGCCTCATTACCCTATACAAGGATTACAACTCACAGCAATAATGTGCCTGTTGAAGATTTCGATAAATAGGTTTACTTTAATTGAAATATAGCTTATTACAAATATTAAGTGCTATTAGTCATTGCTCTATCAAGACAAAAGCAAGCTTATGAATGCGTAAAAGCTACTTCGTGACCGCATTCATTACGGTCACGGTGAATTAGTTATAGGTAGATAGAAATATTAGAGACATACCAAGATGTCTAGCCTACTTATTATAACAGTATTATTAATGCAATTTAATCATTCATAATATTAATTTTGACTAATAATGTTGAATTTAAAGAATTGAATTAACAGTTGTTGAAAAACAATTGAATTACCTGTATAGATTTCACAGCACAAATAAAATATTTAAGCATTTGTAGAAACGATATAGGGTAAATTACGAATTATCGGTCAGTTTCACATCTTCGGTCATATAAGAAAAAACGATATTATAATTGTTATTTTAGTTGGTATCCATGATACCTGCAGGTATCATGGATACCAACTAAAATAACAATTATAATATCGTTTTTTCTTATATGGCCGAAGATGTGAAACTGACCGATAATTCGTAATTTACCTTAAATTATAATATATTTGGCTATTTATTCAGCAACAATAATCATATACTTTGTTATTCACATTAATGACTGTAGACGTGAGCTGTACAGCTACACTGTAACTGTATACATCAATGAATTGCACTGTGTATAGTTAGTATATGCATAAGTTATAGTGATGAACGAAAACAAAGAGTTGTACTGAATAATAAATAATTCCTATTTATAATTGCAGAGAAAAAAGAATGGGGACCAAATGACTCGACTTGACCTTTTAGCAGGTCAAGTCTTGACCCGATGGCGGGTCAATGTTATAGTTCACTAATGGATTAGTTTTATAGTTTGCTATCCCACATATTATGATATAATTAATAAGAAAGTTTATGCCAAAATACTAGGTGATAATTTTTGGTAAGAATGGAAATTAAGAAAACGTTAGTTATTCATTACGAGTCAAATTGACTTGATGAACAGGGGCAAAAAAAATAGCAATTTAAACCGCTAAGACTAGATTTTTTTCGAATAACCATGCAACAAGGCAAACTAAGTAATGTATTTTAGGTGACCGGTTCATTCGCCGAAAACACATTCGCCGAAAACACATTCGCCGAAAACACATTCGCCGAACGACACATTCGCCGAACGACACATTCACCGAAAAAAATGTATCTCATATGTCCAGATGGAATTACATATAGATGAATTTACATATAAGCGTGTAAATTACTTTACAATATTCTACATAATTATTGGTTTAACTTTATGGTATTCACGTTAACTTAATTAATTAACTCATATATAATGTTATTGCAGCATCATTTGTGTCAGTTTATCAATTCTATGTTAATCCTATTTTTTGTGTACAATTATCAGTTACAAATCAAAAAGATTTTTTTTGTGTTGGTCTCACATTACTTTAATCCTTCTACATACATTGTAGAATAATTCCGCTACTGTGAGTCGCTCGTGAAGCTTCCATTATACAGAGTAACCACAAAAAAATCTACCAAGTTTAAATTCGTATATTTCAACAACTATTGAAGGTACAGTTAATTCAGATTTATTTCTAGGTTTTAAGCATATTAATATAACTATTCCTTTTATAAAATATTGACAATATGGAGAAATGTATTTGAGTACAAAAAGGAAGTCAAAATCAATTTTGTTCAGCAATTCCTTTTAAAAAATAGAAAAGTTTATGTTAGAATAAATGGATTAAATATTTATTATTTAATAAACACTACTAAATTTATTTAGAAACTTTTATAATGGGACTAAGAGCAAGCGTATATATGGCATTAAAATCAAACAATTAATTACCGTTTAATTCATAGTTACTAACTAAAAAATTTGATCAATTTTAAATAATCATTTAACACAGGATTTTCAATAAACTTAAATTTTTGTAGTAAACCTTAGTCTGCTAAAAAATTTCATATTTTCGGCGAATGTGTCGTGCGGCGAATGTGTTTTCGACGAATATGTTTTCGGTGAATTGACCTAGAACCGTATTTTATCAGATTTAACTTGGATATTATTATTAAAGGGATTGAAAATATGAAGAAGATCCATTAAGGCCTGTGATTGGCTCACAGTATTATGACGTCATGCAGTCTCAGTGTAAGATTTACGATAATTCGATGACTCTAACCCGTCAGCAAAAGGAATATAAATATTACAGTCTACTATAAAATAATGACTTTATTACCTTATAATATCCTCGTAATGATTATACGAATAATAAATTACTGTTTAAATTGGTGTAAGAATCAGTTCACATACCTTCGAATTATTGGAAATATGTTTAGAAAGGTTAAACTTAAAAACCTCGTGAGGAAAAAAACCCTGCGGAAAAGTAATGTTCAGCCCAAAAAATAAATATATATTGTTATAGGTTAGCGGTCTGGTTGGTGTCCCCTGTGTCTTCGATATATAATGATATATAGTGTATACGATATATAGAGCCATAATGTATAAAATGTAGCTACTGAGTTTTTGGCAGGTTTTATTTTTCATGGGAGGGACGGATGGAGGGAGGGGGGGGGGGGGGTATTTGTCCAGGAATCATCCAAGAAAAGGTTATTAGATCGAGTGAAGAAAGGTGAATTGACAAACTACTCTTATTGAAAAGTTAATATAGCTAACACATCATATTACCTAAAATATATTAATTGACTTTTAATGTATATCATAATCCAATACAGAACAGCTGTTTATTCATCAGGAAAGTGCTGTGAAATTCATACCGTTACCTATAATCTTATAAGGTAGGTCAATTATCCAAAATAGAGATTCCTTTAAGCGATTTATGGGCTGAAGAAATTGGTAAAATTATCTAAGAAAAATACCACACTCAAAGAAATTCTAATGCACCCAGGTGTTTGATTCGAGTTCACCCCCATTGCTTTGCCTCCAAAGCGATACACTTTAGTGCATCAAACTATAGTTTGGATGCAATTAGGTGCATCAGGTCGATGCACTATAGTGTCTCAGCTATAAGTTTGTTAGAATGATAATTCCCTAATCAATTTAAAAAACAAACTAAAGTGCATCGAACTGATGCACTTTAGTGCATCCAAACTATAGTGTGGTGCACTAAAGTGTCTCGCTTTAGAGACAATTAAAGCCATAGGGTGAACTCGAAACACCTGGTGCATCAGTTGGAGCTGTTTATTTGTCTCAGTGCATTATTATATGCTGAATAAACTGTCGTACTCTACAAATATTATGCAAAGTCACACCTGGATTAATTGTTTCACACTTTGCATTGATCACGTATGGATGAATAATTAAAACCGTCGATAAAGTTATTTATTACGATAAAGCGTGCCTATAAATACATGCAGCTATAACGTTAATAAATGGGACACTCAGCATGATGCCCCGGAACAAAATAAGGACCCCCTTATCGACAGTGGTGCTCTAACTGCCCTATACCTGGTGTGTATTGATTCTGGATTCACGGGGGACATTTGGCAGTCTTTGATAGAGTCTGGGCCAAGCGGAGAGAAATGTCTATGTGTTTGTGCTAATTTAAATAGTTCAACATGACTTAAGAAGTAAACTCCTCTATAGTGGTAAGAGAGCTACTTATACCCTATATAGTGAACAAATTTTCTTTAATCTGCCATAAAATAGCAATTTGTTTTCTTAAACTTTATAGCCAGTTGGTCAGGACTCGAAATTCAGGACTATACATTCACTATATATAGGATCCCTATATTTTTAAGAAGGGATTTTTTTACTTATTTACTATTCTTCACATTATTTTCCAGTTTAATTCTTTTTAAAATAAAGTTATGATATAATGTTACAATATTAAAGCTATAGAGAATAATATCTATCATCAACATTTAAAAAAAATGAAATATTTAAATACAAATTTTAACTTTATTTGTTCAGTGGTTTTAATTCATGCTCTACTTCCATATGTGATAACTAGGGTAAGTTCTTAATCATCGGTCTGTTCCCCAATTTCGGACACGTAAGAAAAATCGATATAATAATAATTATTTAATTTTAATTGGTATCCATGATACCTGCAGGTATCATGGATACCAATTAAAATTAAATAATTATTATTATATCGATTTTTCTTTTGTGTCCGTAAATGTGGAGCTGACCGATAATTAAGAACTTACCCTTCACCTATTATAGATATAATTCGTTAAAGGAATTTAATGAAATTGCTTTATAAAGTTTTAACAAATTAGTGTCATTAATTTAAGTTATTTACCAAACAAACACACGGAAGTACAAACTTCAATCAAAGATTCCAAATAAGCTCCTTAAATGTTTTTTAAGAAGGTTATGATATGTACATATGTGTTACGTGTATTATTTAATGAATTCTGGAGCTGAAAACGTTAGTTTCAAACCGATATATCATTAGAATGAATTAGAAATTAATGCATTCAGGTATACATTAAAGTTTTTACTTAAAGATTGTAATTTTAGTTTACAAATATTCAAATTTTGTATCAGAGGCATGATAGAGTTAGTCGAATTGAATAAAAAATTAATCATTTAACTTACTAGTATACCATCATAGAAAATAAGTTTTATATACGTACAGAATGTAATTATAATTTTTTTTCATCTCAAAATATATCCTAATAATTAATTCTAAATAACTGTACATGTTCAGAACTAATTACAAATTGGTAAATTTAATAAACACTCTATTAAATTAAATGAATCGGTGATTCAATAATTAGTACTTCAATTAAATTTCATTATCTATCCTAAGAAAAGTGATGTCGACTCATTATACCACTACGCCTTTATATACTGTACTAACAATAAGTAGTGAGAGTATAAGATATGGATTATCACTTTCAGCTTAGCAATTACATGATCGATAGTTAGCTAACTGGTGTTATTAGCAAGTAATAAATGCACTTACATTGCAATAAATGAGCCCTCATCATTTAGCCCTATCGCCCCGTGTGATTTGGATAATTGCTCCGTGATTGGGCCGCGTAAATATTAGTTACGCTGACCCAAAGCAGTCATTCCGTGACAGTCAAATGACTGACCTGTGCAGAACTTTCTAGTTATGTATTTATTGACACTGAGTACCTTTAATGCCTTATCACCGAACGCGATCAAGTTAGAGTGACAGATTTATAAGGGTAATAAAGTAAAATATATTATACGGTAATTCGTGACTGGAAGATCATTTTATACATAATTGTGATGGTGAAACAGTCATTTGTGCATGATATATTTATAGTTTTTAGTTATTTAACTGATAAGTTAAATAAAGAAATAGCTGATAAGTATTGGGTCATCACTTACATATAACTCATACGATTTATAAAGTGAGATTTTATCTATTTTATCTATAGTCTTTTAATTAGAATTTTTTTTTACAAATATGAAGTGTTCAAGTTTGTATTACCTATTAATTAATTTTAAGTATCGTTTTAATCCGAAGAATTTACACGAAGAATTAAATATCATACACGGTACCTAGATTTACCTGTATATTTTCATAGTACAGTAAATTGAAATTCAGTCACTCATCTTAGGCTTTCATATTCCCGCCCAATCTATGATATTCAGTTTAAAACATTCTATTAAATCATCTAAAATAATTTTTTTCTTATAAACGTTAGGCCAAGCTATATCAATACAAAATACTTAACCCGCCTGTATCCAGATTGCTGTCCCAAAATAAGGACACCCTCCATGTACGGGTTAAAGAAGAAGCCACTCTATTATTTGTTTATTATCGTTCATTTGTGCTTCGATGACGCAATACAAAACAAAAATGTTATTAGCCGCTTATGTAATTCTATGTTCTATAAATACACATTTTATGTTAGTAACGCATATATTTTTTAAAAGATCATTGCTATTATCTGAGTAAATTATAATAAATATAACCACTCTATAAAAGTATATTATGATTTAGAATGGAGTTTCATACTAAGTCTCCTTCGCAAATATTTGTATGTATAAAAATACAATACTTTTCCATTAAAAACCATTAATAGTTTGCAAGACAAATTGGTGAATAATTAATTCTTAAAAAATCTATTCATAAGTATTGTATCTCCAATATTTACTTTCTATGGTTACATTTGGCACAATCTCTGACACGCTATCAATGCTGGGGCTTTTAGGACACTCTGTGATCCGACCATAAATTGCATAGCAATTTCAACATAATTTGTAATATTATATAAGTAATATCTATGTATAGTCAGCAAGTAGAACTGATCTTATATATAATATAAGTATATCAATTTCTCGTCAAAATATTTTTAAAATTCAAGGAAACTAATTCACTGTCTTTAGTTACAGCGGATAATTCTAGACCAATAGCGTGCGGTATAGCCCAAAAAGTGGCCTGACGTCACGCTACTGTGAGCCAATCACAGGCCACAATGAGACTTCTTCATATTTTCCATCTCTTAAAATAATAATATACCAAATCTGATGGAATACATTTCTCAGTTTGGTTTGGATTGTACTCTGGTATTAATTGTACTAATTTAGATCATTTAAATAGCTTCAATTAGTAATTGGGATGTATTTCAAATTCAAAGTGTTACGTAGTTTTTCAGTGGTAAGATAATGTTCATTAAATACAGAAATTTGAAACTGGGATGTTTGATATTTAAATTTTAAAATTAATTGTGGATTCTTTTGTGAGTACCTTTATATAAATTGATTACAGTAAAACTCCTCTATTATGAACTTCTGCATAGTGAATGTAGTCTTGCGTTAGGAAATAACCTCTGTAAACTTTTTTGAAGTCTAGTTAATTTCTTGGAATGTTGTACAAAATCTGTATATATTGGAACCTTAACAGGTGTAATAGTTTAAAGACTTTCAGTGACTCAGTAGTACTCTATTTGTCTCTGTGTTTACTAGTTTCCTAAATATCCTGCTTTACATAACTATTTCTCCTTGTCTTTCTAGATACTATATTCAATATAAATATAAATCAATATCACAATGTACGAACTGAAAAATAAATCCATTTAGCCGTGTGTCCTCACAATTTTAGGTAAATTTATCTTCTATATAATTGAATTGTTAATATTGCAATAGTGTTAAAATTTATTTGTATACTATTTTGTACCTGTTCATTGCAGGTACCTCATTGATTGCTCATTGATTGCTCTTTGTCTGCACTATTTTGATGAATAAAAAGACTATTTGACGATGCTTTCAATGCGAGTTACCTACAAAAAGACACACTTGAATATTAAAACCAAAGGGTTGCTTTAAAAATCTTGAACCCACAACACCCAGAAAGTTCAATTAGCTTGGAACTTTACAGTACCTAAAATTTGTCAAAATAAATTTGGAAGATGTCTGAAGTTCCACTGTTCAACGGTAAATACCCATCCGGAAAAGTTGCAGCCGTGACTAGAAAGATAGGACAGATAAAGGAGCTAATGCACGACGACAATAACACAACCTTAGGAAGAACTACAGTGTCAAGATTAGTTGAAGAATTATACGAGAAAATTAAAGTGTTTCGAGAAGCTTGTGAGCAGTTCGTAATAAATACCGAAAGTGAAGAAGAGGTCAAAGCATTCTCAATATGGCGAGATAACCACATAGAAACTTTCGAAGCATTTGTTGCTCAAGTTGCATCGAAGTTCACCCCCGAAGAAGAAATAACCCCTAATGACAGTGTGTCTCAAGCTCAGAAATCTCGTACATCACATCGTTCTATGTCATCTATTAAGTTAGATCTAGAAATGAGAAGATTGGAAAGTGAAGCGAAGAAAAAAGCTACAGAAGAAAAATTAAAGTTAGAAAAAGAAGAAATAAAAATAAAGCAAGAATATGAATTGAAACAATTTGAAATAAAGAAAAAACTGGCATTAATGGACTCAAAAGTTGAATCCGAAGTCTTAAAGGAACTAGAAGACAAATACTCGAGTGTTACTGAAAAAAGATCATCAACTTTCAGCAAAACTACTGCTAAGGAAAAGCGAAGAGTAACAAGGCATCATTCACTCACAACTGAACGCAATGTACCAAAAGTATTAGTGCAATTACCACATAACGAACCAGACTCCTTCTCAGGTGAAGATATTACGCTGTACCGAACATTCCTTTTGGCGTTCGAGCGGATGATTGCAAGTAAGTGTACAAGTACTGACGATAAATTTTACTACTTGTTGAGATATACCGCAGGAGAAGCCAAGAGATTTGTGCAGTCATGTCATAGTGAGAACATTGAACAGTCATACCGTGAGGCTCTAAAATTGCTAGAAGAACGGTATGGCAGCAATTATTTAATTGCACACAAGTACCTGGAGAAACTCTCAAACTGGCAACAAATTCGGTCTGAAGATGCTAAAGGATTGGGTGAGTTAGCTTCTTTCCTAATTCAATGTAACAACATGATGAGTAACATGTCTGAGTTAAACCAATTAAATAGTTGGCGTGACATAAAAGAAATTTTGGATAAGTTACCTTATGACCTACGTAAACAATTTAGAACTAAAGCTTGTCACTTAGTAAAGAGAAATGAAGAGGTTAATTTCAATACGTTAGTTCAGTTCGTTAAAGAACAATCAGAAGTTTTAAATTTTCCAATGATAGGTGATCTGACTAACAATACTAAGGCTACTGATAGAGAACGTAAAAACTTTGATAAGAGAGATAAAACTATTAAACAAAGAACATTTTATTCTCAATTTGAAAAACTGAAATGTGCCTGTTGTAAAAAGGAAAATCATTCGCTTGATAATTGTTTCTTTTTTATGAAGAAATCGTTAAAAGAACGCGAAGAGTTTGTTAAAACGAAAGGTCTATGTTTTGGTTGTTTAAAAACAGACTTGCACAAAACTAAAGATTGTCCCGATAAAATTCAGTGTAAAACCTGCGGTAAAATTCATCCAAATACTTTACATCGTAATACGTTCGAAAACAAAGTAAAAACCCCTGAAAAGAAAACTAGTAGTTACGAATCTAATGAAACTAATTTGTTTGTTAAAACTAAACGGATAGCCTTTCCTTCTATTCCGGTTATAATAAAATCTAAAGATTGTAATATTAAAACTTACATGGGACTCGATAACTTTTCTTCATCTAGTTATATGGATATGGAGCTTGTGAATAAATTAAATTTGAATGGTTTGAAGACTAAATTAAAAATTAAAACTATCGATAACAGTTTAACAGAAGTCAATGCTACGGTGATTAAGAATCTTGAAATAACTTCTCTTGATGAATCTAAAACTCTTGTTGTGCCTAAGTTGTATGCTAAAGAAAACTGGCCATTTAAATACGAAGATTCACCCAAAACTAAGGACGTGAAAGATATACCCGAATTATCTAAAGTACCCTTTCAATTCATTGATAGTAAAATCGGCATCTTAATTGGAATGGATATGCCAGAAATAATGAGGCCGTTAAAAGTAGTTCAGTCTAAGATAAATGGGCCTTATGCATCTAAACATTCGTTAGGCTGGGCATTGAATGGGCCTGTAGACGGTATTGAAGATAATTCGAAATGTTATAGAACTAAAGTTGAAGAAATTGAAGATCTTAATGATAAATTTAATGCTTTATTTGGACAAGACTTTATAAGCGACAATATCACTAGCAAATATTCGAATGAAGATGTTCGTTGGCTAGATAAAGTTTCTAATAGCGCCACTAAACTAACTAGCAATAACTGTTTTGAGATTAAACTTCCTTTTACCGAAGATAATGTAATGCTACCTAATAATTACTGTCAAGTTAAAGGTAGACTTGGTAATTTAATTAATAAATTTAAAAAAGATTCTCAGTATTTTGACGAATATAAAAATCTAATGAATATCATGCTCGAAAAAGACTTTATAGAAAAAGTACCAAATGAAGATTTAAAGGGAACTGAAGGCAAGCTATGGTACCTTGCTCATCATGGCGTAAGACACAAACAAAAAGGAAAACTAAGAATAGTGTTTGATTGTTCATGGAAATTTAAGGGTGTCTGCTTAAACGATAAACTGCAGAAAGGACCTGATCTAGCGAATACTTTGATTGGAGTTTTATTAAGGTTTAGATCTGGTAAAATTGCTGTCAGTGGAGACATTGAAAAAATGTTTTACATGATAAAACTACCAAAAGAAGATTCTGAATTTCTAAGATTTCTGTGGTTTGATAATGATGACTTTCTAGCACCCCCAGTTCCGTACAGGTTGAAGGTACATGTCTTTGGAGCCTCTTCAAGCCCAGCTATCGCTAATTTCGCTCTGAAGAACAGCGTACAAAATGAAGACGAGCAGGTGAAGAACATCGTCCTGGAGTCATTCTACGTAGACGACATGCTGAAGTCCTTTGACGATGAGAAATCCGCAGTTCACAATGTTGATCACGTGAGAAATGTACTTTCAGATAGTGGATTTAATTTGACTGGCTTTGCATCAAACTCTAGACATGTGTTAGACAGTATACCTGCGGATAAACTTTCAAAATCTTTTGATAGCATTGATATAACGGAAGAATTACCGTGTGATAGAGCTCTTGGAATTAAATGGAATACTAACGATGATACGTTAGGTTATAAAGTTAAAATACCTGAAAATCCTGAAACCAAGAGAGGCATTTTATCCTCTATATTTTCACTTTACGACCCCTTGTTCCTAGCTAGTCCAATAACCATTAGAGCCAAACGCATATTTCAAATAGCTTGTGATAGGAAACTTGAATGGGACGAAGAACTGCCCGATGAATTAAAAAAGATTTGGATTAAGTGGAAGAATAGTGTAAACATTCTAGAAGAGTTTGTAGTACCTAGATGGTACGGTAATAGTAATTTCTCAAACAATGATTTGCACGTATTTTGCGATGGAAGTGAGATAGCCTATGGTGCTGTTGCATACTTAAGAACTGAAAATTATAACACCGTAACTAGTACCATAGTGATGGCAAGAACTAGGCTTACACCATTGAATAGATCATCTTTGAAAACTGTTCCTCGAATAGAACTTAATGCTGCGAAATTAGCGGTAAATTTGTACGGAACATTGAATGAAGAACTAGCTTCTCATATTAGAATAAATTCGATTACATTTTGGACAGATAGCGTAACTGTTTTGCATTACTTAAACTCTGAATCATCCAGGTTTCAAAGATTCGTTTCAAACAGAATCGCTTTCATCTTGAACAGTACAAGGCCAGATATGTGGAAATTCATTCCCGGTGAATTGAATCCAGCAGATTTACTTAGTCGAGGTACATCAAATACAAAGGACTTCATCACCAATGAGAGCTGGACACAAGGACCCCCATTCCTTGTTTTGCCGAAAGAGGACTGGCCTTTAACAAAACCCCCTAAGATGACCGAAGATGAAGACTGTGAGGTAAAATTGAAGCAATTTAGTTTGTACACAAACGAGGTAAGCGCTGTGAATAATTCTGAAAAAGAAAAGACCTTAGCTAAACTATTCACTTGTTCTGATTTTCACAAGTTGAAACGTAGAATTGTCATTTTCATGAAATTTAAATGCTTCCTCAAAGATAAATTAGTAAATCCTACAATAACTGTTGACGATTTGAAAACAGCAGAGACTAACCTGTGGAAGTACCATCAGAGTACAAAATTTAAAAGTATTTTAAACTCTTTGAAAACTAAATCTAATCTTCCCAGAAAATGTCCAATTGCTAAACTGAATCCTTTTCTAGATAATACAGGTTTGATAAGAATTGGAGGGAGATTAGCTAAGGCACCGATCCCTTATGACTCTAGACATCCTGTACTCTTGCATGGTTCAGAATATCTCGTTAAATTGCTTATACAGCAAGCACATGAAATGGCTGGTCATTTGGGGAAGGAAAACATCTTGGCTCGTCTACGTCAACGTTTCCACATAGTAAACGGAAATCCGACTGTGAAGGATGTGTTGAGAAACTGCATCACCTGCCGAAAGGTACAGGGCAAAGTCGGTAACCAGATTATGTCAGACCTACCAGAAGACAGACTGACGGGAGGTAATCCGCCATTCTACTATACAGCAACTGATTTATTTGGTCCGTTTTACGTCTCCATGGGTAGAGGCCGTAGTCAACAAAAACGTTACGGAATAATCTTCACTTGCTTAACAACCAGAGCTGCACACATTGAGCTAGCATACAGTTTAGATACGGACAGCTATATCAACGCCTTGAGAAGATTCATTTGCAGACGTGGCTGCCCTAAAATCATGCGTTCCGATAATGGAACTAATTTAACCTCTACTAACAAGGAACTTAAGGATGCAGGTATTCAATGGAGTTCAGATAAGATGAATAAGTTCTGCTTGAAAAAGGAGATAGAATGGATATTTCAACCACCTCACGCCTCTCACTTTGGCGGGATATTTGAGAGGGAAATTCGAACTATCCGAAAGATTCTTGATAGTTTATTGAGAGAATTCGAGAACCAAACTAAACTAACTGATGAACTTCTTGGTACCTTGTTTTGCGAAATAGAAGACATTCTTAACAACAGGCCTCTCACCGTTGTATCAACTGACCCTTTGGACCTCGACCCTATAACTCCAAATCATATTTTACGTCTACAAACATGTGAACCTTCATTTACGCAGACTTCCTTCGACGAACAAAATTCCAACTCTAGGAAGCAATGGAAAAGAGTTCAGCATTTCGCCAATAAGTTCTGGTATCGGTGGCGTAGAGAATATGTTCCTCTGCTGATAGCTAGACAGAAGTGGTTGAAAGTTAAAAGATCGCATGCTCCTGGTGACATCGTGCTGGTCGTGGATCAACTACTACCAAGGAACATGTGGTGTCTGGGACGGATAATTTCTGTCGAAAAAGACTCTCACGGTCATGTAAGAAGTTGTACTATAGAAGTCTCTCGCTGCAAACAAGATGGTCAAATAAAGACTAGGAAGACTCAATTAAGACGACCAATTGATAAACTTGTCCTTATTAATGCTGTAGAAACTTTAAAAAATTAGTTCTTTGGCTAAATATTTGTAAATATGTTCTGTGTTCTTGTTTCTTTCTTGTTCTTTGTTAAATTGGTTTGTTAAAGCTGGTTGCTTTAATGGGCCGGGTGTAAACTTTTTTGAAGTCTAGTTAATTTCTTGGAATGTTGTACAAAATCTGTATATATTGGAACCTTAACAGGTGTAATAGTTTAAAGACTTTCAGTGACTCAGTAGTACTCTATTTGTCTCTGTGTTTACTAGTTTCCTAAATATCCTGCTTTACATAACTATTTCTCCTTGTCTTTCTAGATACTATATTCAATATAAATATAAATCAATATCACAATGTACGAACTGAAAAATAAATCCATTTAGCCGTGTGTCCTCACAATTTTAGGTAAATTTATCTTCTATATAATTGAATTGTTAATATTGCAATAGTGTTAAAATTTATTTGTATACTATTTTGTACCTGTTCATTGCAGGTACCTCATTGATTGCTCATTGATTGCTCTTTGTCTGCACTATTTTGATGAATAAAAAGACTATTTGACGATGCTTTCAATGCGAGTTACCTACAAAAAGACACACTTGAATATTAAAACCAAAGGGTTGCTTTAAAAATCTTGAACCCACAACACCCAGAAAGTTCAATAGTAAACAAATTCTCTTTAGCCTGTCATGAATGGCTATCAGTTATAGAAAACCAATGGCCATTACAAGGCAGACTAAATGAAATTTTTCCTCTATAGATGCTACTTATTTACTCAGGATTCTATACATTCACTTTGTGTACAAAATTTCAGTAGTGGAGTTCTTCTTTGGTTATTTTTCAATTAGAAGTATTTTATAATGTAGTATATAGTACTTCTGATAAGTATAATGAATTAAGGTTACCAGTCCACCGCAAACGATGGTCTAACATTTTTTAAATATAGGTACCTATAGTAAGGTTCCTTAAATTTTAACTTTAGTCAACGATATACTGTATCAAGTCGTTTAATCAGATAACTACATGACTATATGTTAATGCAATAAACTATATAAAGTAATACAAATTACAATACTATTAAGTCGTACTGCAATTTGAAGCTGATGGATCTGTTTTATTGTAAACCGTTGTTTACATTAACAATTACGTCACAGGTGCTTTCTAGAGTTTAACCATATTTATTATTACTATACAAATAACATGAGGATCAAATCGAACCTTATCGGTGGTTGCCGTTCTTATAATCATAATTACTATTATGTAACGTAAGCATTTATAGTGATATATTATGAAAAAAAAATCACGTATTGAAAACTCAATTTAAAGATATCAATTTTTGAAAGCAAAACTTTAAATATATATAATAGGGTTAGTTCCAAGTTATCGGGCAATTCCACATTTTTGAACATAGAAGACTTTCCTTTTATGGTCGAAATTGTGGAACTGTTCGATAACTATACAGAGCCTATATACCCTAGCTATAGATTAAAGACACAAATTATACATATATTACTTCCTATGCAGGATATAAACGAAAATATATTTAAATGATATAAAAAATAGTTTGACTGAATTATGTAAGTACTAATTGTTAAAATAAAATATCAACTATTTTAATAATTTGATCAACTATGCTGCGGTAAAAAAAATTTGATGAAAAGTTAAAACTCAAACATTTAAGATTGTTAACTCAAAATTTGTAAAGAAAATATCAAAATGTTCACTTGAATGACTAAGATTAGTTAATTGTGCAAGGGTTCAATTGATTATTTTCAGTACTGGAAGTTACATTGAGATCTACACAATATTTAAAACTTATTGGTCTCCTATATTGTTATATATGATTTAATTAATTATTTAGAGTTCATTGTTCAGGTTGTTAACCTTGTATGTTAATTAGGATGAATATTTAAGGTATATTTTGCAAAAAAAAAAAAAAAAATTACACTGTATCCGCTTTTATTTTATTAGTGAATCATTAATTTCTATTAAGTGAGCATTAATAGTAATATAATATATTTTAAATGAATTAATTTAAATTTTATAACTTTTGCAATACGATTTTATTTATTTAAGTAATTATATATAAACTTGAAGTAAATTCAAATAAATTTCCGAATCATGGTTCTAAAGCAGACTGCCAACTTTCCAAACTCTAAAGTAACATCTTCATTGCATGAAATTTGATATCTGTGTTCACTGTGAAATGTCAATTGAGTTAATTCAGAACTAGATTTAGATGCACCTTTTTTATTAGTAGCGAATTAAACACGTTGACATTATCAGGTAATAAATTGAAGTTATTTCTTCGCAGAGACTTCCAAGTGTATGGTTCGGTAGGAAGAATTCGTCCCTAGCTATAGTCAGCTCAGATTATTATAATACCGGTGCCATTCATAAATCTTCCAGATCTTTTTAACTTCCAACTCGTGTAGTCAAGTCACATACTGAACATATCCTACCTCTGACATGATACACTTAATCTGTTGGGTATCTGAGGTTTATTCCAGCATCTGCCAACTTAACGTTTATATTTTATCTAAATAAGGTTGTAGTCTCTCATTCACAATCAATTTGATTTGTTAGGTACATAAGTGTTTTTTTTTATTTTGTTTCTCACTTATACGAAATGAGTAAAAGAAGCATTATTAAATGAAAAATATTTCTATCATATCAAATTTTAACGGTATACAATTGATAATCTTTTGATATTTTCCTCTTCAGAGGTTTATTATTATCTCCGAGCAATTATAGTTTATATCTAGGACGCCATTTTGAGCACTAAGTAAACAGTAATCAAACAGGAAACTCCAGAACAGATCCTAGAACAGGTTCAGGCGGTTGAGTGAAGTCAGTGTCTCAACAGACAAGGAGGCGAATGTATGTCTTCCTCTGCGACTGACCAGCAACCATCCACAGCCTTCTTTTAACAATACAATCTTTCTTTTATTATTTTCCTACTATTAAGTACTTGTCCATTAACGATGGCTGCAAGATTTCTGATGATATTACTGAAATGAAGCCCTGGTGTATATTTATCCCTTGAACACATTTTCATTCGGGTTCATCATGGAAGAAAAAGATTATAATAAAGCCTCGGTGCCGAAGAGAGCTCTCCAGAGTCAGCTATATAGAAACCTCTCTTTTAATCTCAGATTTTATCTCTCGGCTTCGCTTCCACTGTACTATTATTTTTATTGTTGCAATTCTCTTTTTGCGGGGTTATTTATCGGTGCTCATATTTCTGGTGCGTCAATAGCGGTTTTTATTTCTAGTTCTGTGGGGATGAGAAATTAGGGGTAGGTAGGTATTTGAGAAGCTTTTTCTTGATGCTCCTCTATCTTATATTTAGAGCTACATTTAACCTTTTCATTTCAGCTCAAATAATAACTTTAGAATCAAACTTTGTGCTGTTGTTATACATTATGAAATATCATGAATGTTAATTATTCTGTATAAAATAGTAAATCTATTTACTTGGTTATTAAAATCGAATCAATTTCAGTATTTTTCTATTTCATATAATGTAATATAACAACCTGGTTATTACTAGTTTATTTACCCGTTAAATTTAACAGGTTATCGATAAGATCAATATTTGTGAAATTATTTATCTACTTTTCTGGTGGTTCATATATATTAATAGACTAATAACGATAACAATATAGCATGTTATACTTTAAATAAAATAACAGATGTTGTATAAAGAGTTAAATTCGAACGTATTTATGGTATCAATGTAGATTCTAAATGAATAATTGTGATCAAGTCACCTATATCAATTATTATTTGACCTCCTATATATTGATGCTGCTAAAATGTATCATATTTTTCGTAATTATATATCTGAGTATGATGAAATACAAATATATACATGTACATAGAAAATATTATGGCTCTTGTTTATTAGAGAAATCTTCTGACAAAAATAGTTAAATTAATAGTTTGAAATTGATATTTATCATTCAGGTACCATTGTATATGTGGTAACATTGTCCCGATATTAGGACAATGTTACCGCTAGAATCAATGCTATACAGGGTGCCCACAAAAAAGTGTACATAACTATATATTCGTATATTTCAACAACTATTTGAAGGTACAGTTTTATTTCAAGTATCATTTTGTTTGTTGAACTCTTCTCCATTCACAGTTAAATTTTCATGAAGTTTTACTCTTTTTTTTGTAAATGGTATTAAAATGGACAATGAAGTAAGTTGAAACATTAAAAATATCTTTATTAGACAAAATACCCTTTATTAAAAACAAATTTGTTTCCAGGTTTTAAGAATATTCATATAACTATTCCTTTTATTAAATATTGACAATCTGAAGAAAAGTGTTTAAGTACAAAATTGAAGGCACAAGTTTAAATTTGCTGAATAAAATTGATCTTGTCTGCAGATCGTACCGTCTTCTTGCGACCTGAACGACCCTAGCTTTTAAAATTTGAACATGTGCCTTCATTTTTGTACTCGAACTCTTTTCTCCAGATTGTCAATATTTAATAAAAGGAATAGTTATTTAGATATTCTTAAAACCTAGAAATAAAAAAGTTTTATAAATGGTATTTTGTCTAATAAAGATATTTTTAATGTTTTTTTTAATATAACAACAACTTAATTGATGGGTGGAGCAAATGGTCAAGAAACGGACAATGAAGTAAGTTCAAACATAAAGTATATCTTTATTAGACAAAATCCCCATTAATAAAATTCATTGTCCGTTTTCTGACCATTTGCTCGAGCACACCCATCAATTAAGTCGTTGCTTCAAATTGATTTAAATTCAAATTTTCTAATTCATTGATGCTAAAATTATATTAGAAAAAGAAGTGGAGGGTTATTCAAATTAATTTTCAGTTCCATCTCTATTTTCCAATCACCATATTTCGATGTATTAAATTATTGATACCCAGATGTAATTATTTTACAATGAAAGGAAGTTCATAAATATGACATTTTTATTTATCAATTTCTTCTATTTTTTATTTCCATAAAAGTTTAATCCAAGAAAGTTCCGTAGGATAAAAATTTTAAATACATGTACTGATTAAATTTTGTAAAATTTATACCAATTTTCATGAAGTACAAAAGTTATTTTATTTTAATAAATTTTACAGGGTATCCAGTATCCATATATATTGAAATTGTAACGTAATAGAAAATTATTGAATTAATCAACCATTTAATTGATCGTTAATACATTCTATTGATTCTTTAATAAATTCATTATTATATATCAATTGTATGATATAGTAAATTTAGCGTAAGTTTCGATTTATCGCACTGTTGCACATTTTCGATCAGGTAAAAACTAAATAATTTAAAAATTTAACCCATTATTTCAATTAGTATCCATGATACCTACATGCAGGTATCGCGGATACCAACTGAATTACGAATTAAAATATCACATTTTTTACTTTCTCATCTGATCGAAAATATGGAACTGTGCGATAAATCGGAATTTACCCTAACTGACGATATTTTCAATTATAATAATTTTCATATAATGCTCCTATTTTAAATATTCTACGTATTCTCCATATTAAGCATCTCATCAATTAGGTATTTTATTTGTAAACATTGGAATCTTAGTCCAATCTGCAGATAATTTTGCCTTATTTGTAATTTTTTTATTCATAAAATGATTGAAATTCTTTTTCTCTCTTTCTCATATCGTCTATTTACAGAAAATATGAATATTAAATATTTGGATTTCGATTATCTGGATACTTTTTAAATTATATTTTCATATGGTAACTATAATTTTTATCTAACTATTCAGATATCTTTGGTATTTCTATTCATATTTCAATATTATTTTTGTAGAGTAAGTTCCGAATTATCGGTCACTTCCACATATTCGGACATATAAGAAAAAAAAAGATATGATAATAATTATTTCACTAGGATTGGTTGAGTAAAAACAACCAACCCGGGTTAGTTGTTTTTACTCAACCAATCCTAGTGAAATAACTATTATTTTTCTTATATGACCGAAGATGTGGAACTGACCGATAATTAGGAACTTACCCTAGTTCTGAGTTCACTTTTATTTTCTCAAATTTAATTATTGATATCCTTTTGAAAGTAAATCTCTGAAATTTATATCTTGGTATCAACTTATTCTTGTGACTTGTTTTGAAATTTTATATCAAATGGTGTCATATTGCATTGTTATTAAATATATATTAATTTACTGATGTTCATTTTATGTCATGAAAGTGATTTATTATTCATCAATATATTTTTTATTAGTCAGTTATTTCATGAACAGTAAATTAATTTTTGATTATCAGAAATGATTATGCGTTGTTTATTTAATTATTAATCAATCTTTCATTATTCAAATCTTTTCGACAATATAGCAATAAAGGAAGTCAAATATTTTGTTCTAATTTACTTCATAATTTCATTAAAAGTATTTTTTCCTATATAATCAAAATACCAAAATTAATTTTCTTGTTTTTTCTTCATTTTCTTTCCTTTTTTCTTTCTTTTTTAAGTTAAATTTTTTCTTTCATTATGATTGAAAATTGAAATAATGGCAACATACAGGGTAAAAAAAGACCAATTAAACATAGCATTCTTTTTTATTTACAATCACAATTTAATCATATTATATATGTACAAACACATTCATTCTACAGTGAGAAATTCCGTATAAAAACTACTTTATCTACAGGTATCTACTTAGATGAAACATGAATCTGATAATTCATGTTTCATAGTTTTAATGACTTTGGATTTATCACAGTTTCGACAGATATCCATTAGGTTTTCCCGCTAGGACTCGTGCGCACTCCATTTGGCAACACTCATTATAGCGGGTAATCCTATATAGTGCCCTCTCTTAATTTCATCGAAAATGCCTAGCCAAATTTTTCGAATGTTTTGAGTTGAATTAAAATCTGTTGACTGGAACCGTTTTAATCTGTTTTTTAAATCATTTACCTCGAATCTGATTATGAAAAAGAATAAATGAATCATAAACCTTCACTGAATGGTGTTCTATATATGGCACGTACTGAAAATTTTGAACCAACTAAAGTATACAGAGAATACAATTTATTAAAAATTTATTTAAATTTTAAAAGAAAATTGTACTGTTTTATATTGAATTACAATAGGAAGTATACAGTAAAGGGACTCGAAATTCTAATTTAAAAAAAATGACACCGTTTATATATTGTAATTCAATTTTCTTCATAAATCGATGGATTGAACAGATAATTGTTCTTTACTTTCAAATGTTCATTGAAATTGTGTAGGTGATTTGTTTGAAATTAATAGAGAGCATTATAATATCTAGTCAAGGAAGATGCCTTAAGAATAGCAATAAAAGTTATCGTTATCAGTCAGTATGATTTTAAAAATTATATTCAATTGGGGTAAGTTACGAATTATCGTTCAGTTTCACATCTTTGGTCATGAAAGCAAAAAGGATATCATTTTTTTCATTTTAATTACTATTATATAGTTTTTTTTATAACCGATGATATAGAACTGACCGATAATTCGTAACTTACCCGATATAGAGCCTTCAAACACGTATTTTTGATAGGTTTTAGAATCTTTATACCATGAAAAACGTAGTATTTTTTCTCAAGAATCATTTTAAACATTGAAACCTATTAAAAATACATCCTTGGAAGGCTTGAGAGACTCGATAATTTATTTTCAATTAAAATCAAAGCTGATTTTCTATTTTCATATTCAATAATATAAACATCGCTCACACACTCGAAAAAGAGGATCAGATTTTCTCTGACCGGACCTGTACGGCATTGCCATAGAAATGCAAAACTGCACACAAAATCGTCCAGCAAAATAAAAACGATCATAATTAGAGTAATTAAATGCTATTTTCACATTAATTGGGCAGAATAATTGAATAAATATGTCACTGGAATGAATGTTTATAATGAATTGAAAGAATATTGATCAAATTAGTTTGTTTTAACGAGATAATTAATTGGATTTAAAATGTTAGATAATTTTCAATAGGATAAATTTAAAATATAATTTGTTTGATATAATTAATAATCTCAAATAATAGTTACATTTTCTTTCTATATTCCGATACATTCTTAAAGCCAATTCATTTTGTTTCACTTACAACATAGTAGCTTTTACGCCGCCATGACCTAGAACAGCTGTCACTGTTGCTAGAAGTAACTCAGCGGTATTTTTATCAGAAATAAATGAGGTGTGCAAACGTATGATTAATGGCAACAAAATATATCGGGTAGAAAGTAAATGTGTTCTAATATATAAAAAAAGTCATTAAAAAGCATAAGGAGTCAACAGCGGTACAGAGTATCTAAATACGTACAATAATAGAACTCTATTCCTATGGTAATAAGTGACAGTATTTATAGTATACGCAATAAATAACAATGACATAAAAAGTAATAAGTAATGCGAACAAAAGATGGGGCAGAGCACTTCTCTTCACGAGAAAAAGGACTTAAAAATAAAAGCCAGAACCTTTTAGCTATAGTACTATCGGTCAAAAGATATCCTATACCAGCTTCGCTCAAAAGAAATAGTTATTACAGTATAATTTTTCTATTAAAAAGCTCCTTTTTAGAATGTATCAATTAGGAACACTGGTATCGGTATCGTTTTCACGATAATACTATAATAGCATCAATGGGAAGATGAAAGGAAGAGGCTAGTGAAATATTCAGGAGATGTTTGAGAGGAGAGAATCAACAATGTGATAAATTCATTTATTAGATCATTTATGCAAGGAGACGTGTGTCTGCGAGGCAAATTGAAACAATTATTATTCATGTGGAGTTTAGAAAGAAGGACTTTATTCATGATCTATTATGGTCGAAAGATTAGGGTGTAAAAATTTGTTAATTGTACATTTTAATACAGTTTCAATTTTTGAGGGTTTTAAGAATGAAATTTAATCAATTGAAGATTTAGTTTGAAGAATGGACGATGTTAAAACCTTTTTCAAACCTATGTGGATCGGTTAATATAGATTGCAGTTTTTCATTGTGTTACCTTAGTCCACTTATTACAACATTCTTCAGTTCAATGAAATTACTAGTGATGATAAAACTGATAATGGAGTAGTAATTAAAAATATTGCTCCTATTTTAATATTATTACATTCGTTATCATTTATTGAATCATATCTATTGATATTAATTTAAGAAAAATGCATGAAATTATGCTAAAAGTCGCACATATCACAGAAAAATGATGACTCACTTGAAAAAAAGAAACTAACAAGTTCGTTGTATTTACCTTCAGTATATGTACAGGGGTTTCAAAACCCGAATAATTTCGATATCTGGCTATTACACTTAGGCTACACTTTTAGTTCAAGACACGTATTTTGTAGGGATAATGCATATATGATAAAGGGTGTAATTTAAATACCTACTTCCAAATATACTTATAAGACCATTGAATCACTAAAATTAAGAAAAAAGATCAATATTTAGCAGATTTATAATTGGTCCATGAGTATACATAGCATGGTTATTTAACTGGGAATACGCTATACAAATATAGCCAAAATACTGACAAGTTAATTAATGAACACGTAAAATAAAACGCTAATGTTTCACAATCAATAAATATTCACAAAAAGAAAACATAATTCACTTGAATATATTCATATATTTATAAATATATAATTAATATTAGAGCCAACATACATTATTAATAATTTATACCCACATATATATAAAACATATATAACATTCAAAACTATGCACATTTCGAAGCACCTAAACGGAGATAGTTACTAGTAGCGTCTATGCCTATAACAGTAATAGTATATGCAATCAAGTATTTTCTACATTTCCAAATTAATAACCAATTATGAACGTTTATGGAGAATTTACTTTAATTTAGTTTAATATTGATATTTTTTCTATGCCCAATATGTGCCATCTCCTGCGCCTTGAATTGGGACATTTGAATGTAGGGATGTAGGACTACTAACATTATATTTGTTTGGAATATTATGAATATTATTCCCTCTTTCAGGAATTGTACTATATGTATGAATTAATCGTTCATTACTTGTCACATCTGGCATTGCAAATTTCAATTTCTCCCAGAATAATTTGTCACCTGTGTGAATAACTGTATTAGTTTTAAGATAAATCCTCAAATCAGGATCTAGATCTTTAGAAGGTATATCTCCGTAGACTATTACTATGAGACACTTTCGTCTCCTTTTGAGGACATCGTGGTGCGCACTCTTGAATTGAAAGTGACACCACTCGTTCTCAATAAAATTTTTAGATAAAACAATGATGGTTCTTCGTGAAGATTCCACAGCTCCTATGATGGTGTCTGCAATGTATCCATTCAGGGGGAAGTCACGATGATGGAGACACACTCGATACGGACGATCACCCTGCTCCAGATCAGCAGCCAACACCTGGTTCACCCAGGCTTCATCTTTGGAGCTGTAGGAAATGAAGGCATCATACAGCTTATCCTTGTCCTCTGTGGAGGGATTGCTATGACATACTCGCAATCCACATTGAGAGTGGATCCACACTTTGAGGGTATTGCGATGGAGAACTACTACCAGAAGAACCACAACCAGCACGAATGCAACGCTAATTGCAATCATGGGATGCAAGAAACTGTGGATCGTCAACGGTTGCACAACTGTGGATGTAGTTGATGAGTTCAAACAAATTGTTGAGTTGTAGTCTAAGATGAAAGCACCACTTTTAGATCTGCTATTTGGAAAACATTTGATGTCATCGCTGTCAGCCACTTTTCGAATGTTACTAGATAGCCAAATATCAAAGGAATCAATAAATTGGCATTCACATGTCCAAAGATTTTCTCTTAGTGACACGCTCGTGAGATAAGGGTTATCAACAAGTCTCCAGACTGGGAAGTTTATGAGCTGATTATTATGAAGGGTTAATACCTCCAGGTGTGATAACGTGGCAAAGGTATGCTGGTGAATATACCTCAGGCGATTACTATGCAGGTATAATTCTTGAAGGAGCTCAAGTCCCTTAAATTCATTGCCTCGTAAAGCTTCCAGGAAATTGTCCTCTAAATGCAAAGCTTTCAAGCTAGTAAGCCCACTAAAGGTTCCATTGTCTAGTATTCTGATATTAGAACCATTTATGTACAGCATTTTCAAATGTTTCCGTCCCAACAGTGAATGAGATGATAAATTCTTGAAGTTATTTCCATCCAGGTAAACTTCTGAAGAATCCATTGGGATTAACTCAGGCACGTAATGTAGGTTGTTCATTGAGCAATCCACGATATTTGAGTTCCATGTTGTGTCGTGATAGCAGCTACAACCCTCGGGACAAGTCATTTCACAGTCACAAGCATCGAAATCGCAGCAATGACAGATAGAGAAGCAATGCGTTTCGTACTGACACAGGAATTGTGATGGATTCACGTCACTAAGAGGTAGGTACTCTCCACTTCTAGCAAATGCCATATCACAATAGATATTCTCAGTGTCCATAAGAGTGGGAAATGTTCTTTGATTCCCAAAGTCGTTTATACGCTGTAACCATTCCATCTGACAATCACACACAAAGGAATTTCCACCGAGATAGACCTGCGGTAAAGGCTTATCATCGGGTAATCGTGAAAGCCTCAAGGCAGTCATAGGCAGAGTTGTAAGTTCATTGGCGAATAAATCAACTCGTTTCAGATTGAATTTCTTGAAAAATGTGAATGGTTCAACTGTTTTGATTTTATTATCGTTCATGAATACCATTTGAACACTGTCTGGAATGTTAACACTGCTGATGTGTTTCAACCTGTTGTAACTCACATCCAATATTTCCAAACGCAAATCGTGACGACCGAAAGAATTTCCCAGTTCGTATATTTTGTTATTATGGAGTCCGAGCCACAATAAACTTGGCGGGATGAAATGGTAATCAAAAACTTCAATTTCATTTGCTGAAACATTCAACCAATTCAAACTGGGTAAATTCTCGAACAGGTCGTTAATTGATTTTATTTTATTACCATCAACTCTTATAGCCTGTAGCTTTTTATTGGTATCAAAGGCACCAGGTTCAATGTGATTTATACCATTTTTAGCTAAATTCAAAACTTTCAAAGAAGGAAGTTCATAAAAAGTTTCTTTCGAAATATTTCCTGTAATTTGATTATTCACAACTCTGAGACCGTAGAGAAACTCGAGGCCCCTCACTGGCATATTTTCTAAGCTCGTTATAAAATTATCCCCTAGATCGAGGGTGTTGAGATAGCGTAGACTTTTTATCGCTTCTGGTATGTCGTTTAATCGATTGCCGTTGATGTTGAGATCCCGAAGCCCCGTAAGGTTGGTAAATGCACCGGGATGAACAGATGTAATCTGATTCTTATCCAAAGCTAAGTAACTTAACACATTGATGCCTTGAAAGTCTTTTTCACCAATCACTTTTATTTTGTTGTGTGATAAGTCCAGCTTGTGTAGATTCACACACGATGTAAATGCGGTCAGAGGAATTTCACTAATCAAATTATGCGATAAAACTAACACTTGCACTTTATACATATCACGAAAAACTTGAACGTTCAAACTGTCAATATTGTTATGGGATAAATTCAACACTATGAGTCTTATAAGTCCTCGAAAACTGGACTCAGTCAACCACTCTGTTTTCAAGGCATTGTGAGATAAATCGAGTTCAACTAAACGCTGTAATCCTCCGAATAATCCGGGGGCTAACACGGACAGTGAGTTGTTACCTGCCTTGAAGTACATAAGCTCTGGTGTGTGTAGAAATGCATCTTCGGGCAGAGCCACCAGTTTATTGCCAGATAGATCCAATGTGTGGAGGGATGAGAGGCCCTCAAACGCCAGATCGTCTATTTTCCCCAACTGATTATTATTGAGGTAGAGCTCCTGAAGATGGGAAAGACCCCTTAGAGCACCAGAAGAGACCACTTCTACGTCATTGTGCGATATGTTAAGCACCTTGATATCGGAGGTGCAGGTCGAGAAGTTTCCTAGGAGATCTGAGGGGCCCAAGGGGGCACTGAATCCCAATTGAGTGAGATCTTGCAGTCTGTTATAGGCAAGGTTCAGAGTCTGAAGAGATGACAGGCCGCAGAATATGCCTACTGGTAGTTCCCATATGCTGTTAGTAGAGAGATCTAATCTTTCCAAGTGAGATAGAGAAGAGAAAGCTCTAGGCATTGTATTGAGACTCATAGAAGTGAACTCCATGTTGCGCGTTCTTAGGGTCAGATTTCTTACGTTAGGTAGAGTCGAGAAAACATTTTGAGATAACTCCGCTACTTTGCAGTAGTCGATAGTCAACTCGGTGAGTTTTACGAATCCTTCGAATGAGGAGGATTTGATGTAACTCTGCTGCCTGGTTGTGTCGTCACAACTCATTGTAACTTTTGTCACTTCATTCTCTGTGTCATTTCCGAATTCAATTAGTCTGAATTCGGGGTGTATTAGTGGTAGAGAGCATCGTAATGCCGACTCTTTTAGTACATCGTTATAGCTAGGCCAGCTACTTGTGGAGGGAGAACACCAAATAGCGTCTCCCTCTATGGATGTTGTGTGTATGTAATTGGCAGACCATAGCAATAAAAATAAAATCTTGATGAGCATCATTTTTAATCCCATAATGTAAAACTATTCACATCTGTGTTATTATAAGAGCACTGCACTTTCAATTGTTTTCTTATAAGCCCTCCAGCAGCTGCGAGGGCGAATTTTTCTCGCGGCCACTGGGGTAACATCACTACAGACAAATCGGTCACAAGAGCGGCGAGCTGACACCCTCCACCAACCAGTGCTCAAGTTAAACTGACGACCCTACACCCAGATTAGAGGCAAGACTAGTTCTGCTGAAGTTGTCGTACGCTCTCTGTGTGTACATAATATACCTCTACAGTCTTGGCAGAAGAGCTCCAAAGGTCCAGGAGGTCAGTGAACAAACAGGGAGGAACCAAATTACTGTTACATCAACATTATTACCACCACTAAAAATGTTCATTACTTTCAAAAGATAGTCAACAACAGTTTATGCATAATTCATTGGAGACAAATTATTGAATGGATTGGATCAAATAAAGAAAAGAACCTGAAAATATAGTTCATATTATTAATTTATTTTGTTACTTGAAAATAAAATAATTCCTTGTGTATGATATATTAATTGAAATAAAATATACAATATTATGTACAACTTTTTAATCGTATTTTGATATTTATTTAATTAATAAAAATTATTTGTGAATTTAAAATTTATTTAATTCCCAGTGAAAAAGATTGCTGATCGTCCACAGTTTCCAATCACTACAGATAATGTCATAGAGATACAAGCAGATGACTTCATAACCGCTATATATGTTCTGCCTGAGTAAATATGGTTACCCATTGGAGACATTAAATTGTATCACCCAATAAGAAGGCGCAAATAAGTCACCAATATATTCTGTAGAAGGAGAGGTTACCAAATAGCGACAATCCTCTAACGATTGCAATATATTGATCTCCCTGGCACATAAATAACATTTCGGCAATTTAATTTCCGTTACAGAGACACAATGTATTTTTCTGTCTTTTTATTGTAAAAAAACACAGTTTAGCATATTCAGAAAATATAGGTTTGATGCTCAATATTTATGTATTTTTTATTCATGTATTTTAAGTATATATTTCTCCAGTTCGTAATTTGTTTGAATAAAAGTAAGCATATTATTTATGTAGATAATTATATATGGGTGATATATACCGTCATATTGAATTAGTTGATGAAAATGTCAATTTTATCAAATTTGATTAGTGATGATATATTGAATGTATTTATTGAAAAAAAACATGTGATTGTTCAATTTTGCTATACTAATTTCCTTAATATTTTTTTTCGATTTTTTTTTAAATTATTTTTAATTCCAGTTAATATTCTTATTTCTTGTATATTGGTATCATATTATAATGTATTCTAAATCGATATATTTGAAATTAAGAATTTTACAACTCATGAGAGTAAAATCTTCATCGAAATTATTGAGAGTAAACCTTAGCCAAACTATCGATACCTATTCCAATTACTGATATCTGGATGTTATCTTGCTGAAAATATTAAAACAACGCATAATTTATTCCCTAATTATGCATGATCGTAGCGATAACCTTAACCCAATCCTGTCGCAAACAAGGTAAATCCTAATTAGTATTCATACACAATGACAAACAACAAGTAAACGACAACTAACTTCGTGAGGCTTAATATTCGAAGATAAACCTAGATTCAAGTAACTGATAACGCGCATGCGTACCTACCTACGTCTGTCGGTCAAATTTAACTGATGGACGTACACGAACGACATGACGTCTCCCTATTAAACATAGACACATTACGTCTATACGTTATTTTTCTTTTACTCGAGGCCATCTGAGATATTGACTGTGCGAGTCAATGAGTCCTGCTGTTCTTGATAAGACAAATGAAAAACAATACAAGTCCTTATGTGATCTCGTTTGAATTCGTTTGTAACTTCAGACTGCTCCATTAGAATGAATGACGGCAGTTCCTAATGTTTCCGACGAAGATGTCAGAATTCACTTGCCTCATGGCTTATTTAAGCCTTTGAATAACTTTCGAAATCTAAACATAAAATAACTGATTTTTATAATAAATCTCGGATATAGATGAAATCATTAGTTTTTCAAATTTATATTGAAATATAGTTCTATTATTGTCTTGTATTAACATTAAGTATATATTATATGGGGATATTTCATCACCAGAGTATTTTTCTCATATAAATATTGAATAAAGTGATATATTTTGGCGGCTTGGTGACATGCGATCGGCTGCTCACACCTTCTTCCGACTTCAAAACATGTTATTCGCAGTTAACATGCAACATATCATGCCACTGCGGATGAAAAATAGAAGATAATATTGGTGAATGATGAGGGAAAATAGCACTCTGATACACCTACCACCTTTGGATTGAAGCAATCCCACCTTCCTACCTTCACTGTGAAGCAATCCCACCTTCCTATCTACACTGTGAAGTAATCCCACCTTCCTATCTTCACTGTGAAGCAATCCCACTTTCCTATCTCCACTGAGAAGCAATCCCACCTTCCTATCTTCACTGTGAAGTAATCCCACCTTCCTACCTTCACTGTGAAGTAATCCCACCTTCCTACCTTCACTGTGAAGTAATCCCACCTTCCTACCTTCACTGTGAAGTAATCCCACCTTCCTATCTTCACTGTGAAGCAATCCCACTTTCCTATCTCCACTGAGAAGCAATCCCACCTTCCTATCTTCACTGTGAAGTAATCCCACCTTCCTATCTTCACTGTGAAGTAATCCCACCTTCCTATCTTCACTGTGAAGTAATCCCACCTTCCTACCTTCACTGTGAAGTAATCCCACCTTCCTATCTTAACAGTGAAGCAATCTCACCCTCCTACCTTCACTGTTAAGCAATCCCACCTTCCTACCTTCACTGTGAAGCAATCCCACCTTCCTACCTTCACAGTGAAGTAATCTCACCTTCCTATCTTCACTGTGAAGTAATCCCACCTTCCTATCTTAACAGTGAGGCAATCTCACCCTCCTACCTTCACTGTTAAGCAATCCCACCTTCCTACCTTCACTGTGAAGCAATCCCACCTTCCTACCTTCACTGTGAAGTAATCCCACCTTCCTACCTTCACTGTGAAGTAATCCCACCTTCCTATCTTAACAGTGAAGCAATCTCACCCTCCTACCTTCACTGTTAAGCAATCCCACCTTCCTACCTTCACTGTGAAGCAATCCCACCTTCCTATCTTCACTGTGAAGTAATCCCACCTTCCTACCTTCACTGTGAAGTAATCCCACCTTCCTATCTTAACAGTGAAGCAATCTCACCCTCCTACCTTCACTGTTAAGCAATCCCACCTTCCTACCTTCACTGTGAAGCAATCCCACCTTCCTACCTTCACAGTGAAGTAATCTCACCCTCCTATCTCCACTGTGAAGAAATCCCACCTTCCTATCTTAACAGTGAAGCAATCTCACCCTCCTACCATCACTGTTAAGCAATCCCACCTTCCTACCTTCACTGTGAAGCAATCCCACCTTCCTACCTTCACTGTGAAGCAATCTCACCTTCCTACCTTCACTGTCAAGCAATCCCACCTTCCTATCTACACTGTGAAGCAATCCCACCTTCCTACCTTCACTGTGAAGCAATCCCACCTTCCTATCTACACTGTGAAGCAATCTCACCCTCCTACCTTCACTGTTAAGCAATCCCACCTTCCTACCTTCACTGTGAAGCAATCCCACCTTCCTACCTTCACTGTGAAGCAATCTCACCTTCCTACCTTCACTGTCAAGCAATCCCACCTTCCTATCTACACTGTGAAGCAATCCCACCTTCCTACCTTCACTGTGAAGCAATCTCACCTTCCTACCTTCACTGTCAAGCAATCCCACCTTCCTATCTACACTGTCAAGCAATCCCACCTTCCTACCTTCACTGTGAAGCAATCCCACCTTCCTACCTTCACTGTGAAGCAATCCCACCTTCCTACCTTCACTGTGAAGCAATCCCACCTTCCTATCTACACTGTGAAGCAATCCCACCTTCCTACCTTCACTGTGAAGCAATCCCACCTTCCTATCTACACTGTGAAGCAATCCCACCTTCCTATCTACACTGTGAAGCAATCCCACCTTCCTACCTTCACTGTGAAGCAATCCCACCTTCCTACCTTCACTGTGAAGCAATCCCACCTTCCTACCTTCACTGTGAAGCAATCCCACCTTCCTATCTTCACTTAAACATAATAAAAGGGCATTCGATTAGCAGTTGTCTCCATTTAGGATAATTTCAGCCTCTTCAAAGATCAGTGATGTTATCAACAATTTTGCTCCCTTAGTATTATGCACGGTGACGTTGCTTAAGGTTTTGCATAACAATTACCTGCCGTGTAGTCGACTAAGTGTCTAGTAATGTATGTCATAATGCAACTATTTATGTAACTTAAATGTAGTCCCTTGTGCTAATTCTTCGGTGTTTCCTTTTCAATTGTGTTGTGCATAGTTATTTTCTACCTGCCTGTATTGGAGTATAGCATCTGTGAATTGTGATGTTATTCCATCTTTTAGTTTATAAATAGTTAGAACATATACCGATTAGATAATTTAAGATGAAATTTTTTTCGATCATTGTAAATTAATATGCATTATGATTAAATATTTATTCTAATTATACCATTAATTGATAAAAACTTTGTGTTTCATAAATATATTCATCGAAATTTTTAGATAATATACCAAATGTTCATTTATTTCTCAAATTAAAAAAGAAGCTATAATTCATTAAAATGTTCACACTTTATATATTAAATATTAACAAAGTGAATAATCTTCATAGTGTAATTAATTCCATGTGATGTAATTCCATGCATACATGTTCAAAGGTGAGCAGTCAATTTGTAACACATAAAAGGAGCGTTTAACCTTTGGTATATAGCGCTACATATCATACCTTATATGTAGCATATAGTATGTATGTATATTTCACTTCCACTGTATATATTGGTATATTGTTGCTTCTATGAAGTTTTGTATTGTATGATAAATGGATTATAGAACTCAATATATTTAATTTAAATTTAACAACAATATATTGATAATTATTAAAAATGTATATCTATTTTTCTTGCTTTGAAATCAATTATATATCTAGCACTTATCAACATAAATTAAAAAAAATACATTATTATACAATCGTTAAACTATGTATAGTTGAACTTAATTGGTATACATACGTTCTGTACACTATATAATTTCTACGTGTACTTAATATCCATCTAATTTAATTAGGTTGCTTTAGAATACATTTCAGTTAACCTCATAATTAGTGGGTAAGGACAAACCATAATGCTTTACACTGAATTTCCTGTGGAAATGCAGGTAACGCTCAGGTAATTACCTGTACTAAATAGGTACTATACCTGTACTAAATAGGTCAGCTGAAGTGCTATATAGCAATATGGGAACATGTCCTGTTACCTCATTAGTTATTTATTGTGGACAATTACCTGGATAGAATTAATATCCCTAATTTACTGTACGCAAGATTGTTGTCGGTGAGGCTAACTAGTATCATAAAGATATTATATAATGATAAGTATAGTGTGTAATAGTGAATATAGAACATGTTAAATTATTACTATTACATTAATACTATTTTATCAATAATTATTAATTTGATAATAATATTAAATTATTATTATTTACGGGAAACCGTCTGAAAGAACTTATGACAAACTGAATGTTCAATATCCGTCAATTTATGAAATAGTCACTTATAAATTACATATAAAATTCATCTTGTAAGTAATTTAATATAAATTCTGTATATGAATTCAATGCGCATGTGCATATTAAATCAAATCTGTCATTCTATGCGTGTGTGTATCGGAACTAATCTTACAAACAGCAATTTATGATTTCTTGTTATCCGTAACATGCTCATCCGGTCTCCAATTCTAACATTTAATCCTTCAAAAATAGGTTTTCCATCGAGATTAGAATTTATTGGACAAAGGAAATAGGATGGAGGCATCATGGACTAATGATATGTAAATATGAAAGCCTCCTAATTTCTCTCTCCTCAGTCTCAGACTAATCTCTCTTCAGGAGAATAATCTTATTAATTCTCATATCGAGAGCGAAATACTTGAAGGAAACTGTACTGAGAAACAGGCGAGAAAGTGTCTCAACAGTGCCTCATTGGTAGAGTAGTGCCTCATTGGTAGAAGCAACAGTGCCTCATTGGCAGAGGCAATGGTGCCTCATTGGCAGAGGCAATAGTGCCTCATTGGCAGAGGCAACAGTGCTTCATTGGTAGAGGCAACAGTGCCTCATTGGTAGAGGCAACAGTGCCTCATTGGTAGAGGCAACAGTGCCTCATTGGTAAAGGCAACAGTGCCTCATTGGTAGAGGCAACAGTGCCTCATTGGTAGAGTAGTGCCTCATTGGTAGAAGCAACAGTGCCTCATTGTCAGAGGCAATAGTGCCTCATTGGTAGAGGCAATAGTGCCTCATTGGTAGAGGCAACAGTGCCTCATTGGTAGAGGCAACAGTGCTTCATTGGTAGAGGCAACAGTGCCTCATTGGTAGAGTAGTGCCTCATTGGTAGAAGCAACAGTTCCTCATTGGCAGAGGCAATGGTGCCTCATTGGTCGAGGCAACAGTGCCTCATTGGTAGAGGCAACAGTGCCTCATTGGCAGAGGCAATAGTGCCTCATTGGTAGAGGCAATAGTGCCTCATTGGTAGAGGCAATAGTGCCTCATTGGTAGAGGCAACAGTGCCTCATTGGTAGAGGCAACAGTGCCTCATTGGCAGAGGCAATGGTGCCTCATTGGCAGAGGCAACAGTGCCTCATTGGCAGAGGCAATAGTGCCTCATTGGTAGAGGCAATAGTGCCTCATTGGTAGAGGCAACAGTGCCTCATTGGTAGAGGAAACAGTGCCTCATTGGTAGAGGGAACAGTGCCTCATTGGTAGAGATAACAGTGCCTCATTGGTAGAGGCAACAGTGCCTCATTGATAGAGGCAACAGTACCTCATTGGTAGAGGCAACAGTGCCTCAATGGTAGAGATAACAGTGCCTCATTGGCAGAGGCAACAGTGCCTCATTGGTAGAAATAACAGTGCCTCATTGGTAGAGATAACAGTGCCTCATTGGTAGAGATAACAGTGCCTCATTGGTAGAGATAACAGTGCCTCATTGGTAGAGGCAACAGTGCCTCATTGGTAGAGATAACAGTGCCTCATTGGTAGAGATAACAGTGCCTCATTGGTAGAGATAACAGTGCCTCATTGGTAGAGGCAACAGTGCCTCATTGGCTAACTAAAGAACTGCACTATTATGCATTTGTGCTTTGAATATGCGTGAGTGAGGATAAATTGTTTTGGTATTACTTGCAACATAATTTGATATGAATTGCAAATTCGATACTAATTCGCTAATATTCATCATATTTGTAAAAATTAGTTATTGATTGTAAATACTCTTTAGAATCAGAAGTTTCCGATATAATTATTAAGATATGTTCAAAATCAGCCCAAAAAAATATCGTTCCGCCTTCAGATTTTGATCGGTATAACTACGTAGATGCAAGTTGCAAGTCCTAACTACGATAAGAATAATTATTTTTACTTGAAAGAGTTCCACAAAATGTTGTTCATTTTGCTGAAAAAGACTTTTCTAAATGGAAATAGACATGAAACTACAATATTGATTTATTTTGAACTGTTTTTCTTTCCGATATTTTTTTGTGTTGATTATTCAGGTTTATATGTATGTATATTTCATTTAATTATCATTGATAATTATATATCTAATTATATGAAATGTTATTGTATTTGAAAACAAATTACAAGTATTATTGTATGAAATAGAAAATAATGTGCATTTAATTTCGCTCCAAACAGTTCTTATTCTTATTTTATAAACAGTTTCATTATTCCTGGAATAGATCGAGGACATAAAAATGATTAGTTTGGAAAATTATCGTCACCACAGGGACAATTTTTAATCTTATTTATTTTAAAAATATTATTTTTTTATTTGAGAAGAATTATTAGTTCGTTGTAAATTTTATTCATTTTTCAAAAATTTATTTTCTAATTCAATACTATGAAACATATTGTCCCATACTCGTAAAACTAAAAATTTAATAAAACGACTATTTATTTGAGTTCCAAAACATAATTAATTCTTCCTATAATGATATGCATGCCTTTCAAATTCTATGTTACATGACCCAGGAAGAAAGTTATGGTGGGGCCATAGAAAGGTGGAGTCCCCTCTTAATCATCTATGGCCCCACCGTATCTTTTTGTACCTAGGGATGAGGTGATTGTCATAGAAAAATGATTATTCCATCATTATGAATATACATAACCAATGATTTACATTCTAATGAAATTAAAGTTAAAATGTGAATCGATAACAACATTTTATTTATAGAATGTACTGATACATGGTAATTAGAAAAATGTTTTTAAAATTAATTAATTTAATGTTTTGTTTTTCCTTAAAAGCGCATTCTGTAAACAAAATATTTTAAAATTCAATTGTTATTTTCATCCTTTTATTTCTCATATATTTAATAATACGAAAATAATTGCGTTTCATATTTTCATTATTGATGAGAAGGGACCCTTCTGTCTTTATTAAACATGAATATTCATATCAATATTTAATTAATTTGAATTAGTTGCTGATAAATTAATAAATAAACTGTTGAAGTCGTGGAAAACTTTTTTTTCCACCAACTGTATTTTTTTTTTATTTCACCATACGCGTTCACGAATACAAATAATGCATCGTTTACATTTACTATATATAAACTATTGAACAATTAACTATTTTCACTGTTGAAATAACATTCTTACCAAAAAAGAACGCAATCCAAGTTACCATATCATTCACCTCAAACATTTATTGTATGTCGTTATGAATTTATTTAGGTCACTCCGGCCGCTTAGTTCTACTTGAGCACAAACCCATAAATAGTTAACAGAATTCTTTAGAGTTAGAACTAGTAATTATAACAGGTATTGTATTTTTTAAGTAGGTCACACTGCCTGCATTCATTAAGCTATTAAGGCTATCATCAATGTGGCTAATGGTAATTATGCTCATAAACTGTGATATATTGTCATACCTTATCTTGGAGGAAGAAAATGTGAAGTAATGTCATACAGAGCGTTATGTGGACAGATAAGAGTTAAAAGCTTGTATGGAGTAATCCGATTATTTGGACCTCTTTGCGACTTAATTTAAACTTTTACAAAACATACACATATTGAGGTTTATATATTAATACATTTCACTGTGATGCTGGAAATTTAGCTGTACTTAATTCAATCAATAATAAATGTTTCTGTACAATAATGTTCCCTAAATTTTAAAATTTAATGATTTTTCTACATACATCAAACGAAGATATTCTTCTTCTTTAATGAATTGTAATGTTATGTATAAAGTTAAACATTATTAATATTAAATTATGAACGACTTTATCTTATTGAAAATTTTATAATTCAATATTTCAATTTGAAAAATTGTATGTTTTTATTCTTACACATATAATATAATAATTAAAAACTGGTATAGAATTCTAATGAAATAGTCATGGAATTTTATGAAGGAAGTAGTTATACAGGTACACTAAAATCATGCTTTTTAATTGATATTTAAAACGAATGATTTCAATCTCTTTGTGTATATTACTATATAGTCACATGAGGAAAAACTAATTCCGTATACTTACTTCTTATTTAGTTATAACTAATATTTATATATCACATTTATTGCGGTACAAAAAATAAACAAATGATTAGTCTTCATTTAACTGATTTTTGTAGTTTTCGTTGAGAGTTATAACATGTTATTTAGGTACACATAGTTATTTAATAATGTGAAAGACAAAAAATATTTGAACAATATTTAAAAAAAAAAAAATATCATGACATATACTTACCATTAATAACTCGACAACTTGTAATCTTTTCTGACATTCAATATTAGAATTTAGATGCATCTCATTTCATTCAGACTTTTCATTCGGCGTTTCACATCTAGTTCAAATGTTGTAAGTACTGTTTAGATACAACATCAAAATGTTCAAAGGTTAATCGAAATCATCAAAGAAATTAGTTGAACATTCTTCAATGTACCCAACTATATCAAATTCATTGTGTGAAAGTGAGAAATGTTATCTTCCTTTGTTAAAGAGTGAAAATATTGAATAAAAGAACGTTAGAATTTTGCGTAAAACATCCTTGGCATTGAGAAAATCATCACGTTGCTAGTTCTTAGAAACTAGGTCAAATTGAACGAGAAACTAGATATTTTCAGTAAACAGATTCTTGACGAGTATGAAATACGAGTCAAAACGATCAATAGCACGTAAGGTATTTTCCTTAGATCCACTAACCTCGAGTAAATCATGATTGATCTGCCAACATTCTGTAACATGATGATCTTAATCGCAAAGATCATCTGAAATCACGAACAAATGAACCCACTTCACGGGAGATAACGCTCTGCGATAACTTTTGTCTAAGCCAAACTGTTTCGTGTAACGCAACTCCCTACAGATGCCTATCGAAATATACGACCGTGTACATACGTCCGAAAGATAGGAGCGTGCAGTGACGTCCGCGAGATACGACCGTGTAGATACGTCCAATACACAAACATAATGGCTACGTGAGTGCTTTCCTCAAGAAGAATGGGACAAATATTGTCTTAGGTGAATGAGATAAAGTTTAAGAATTCGTAACAGTCGCTATTTTCTCTCTGACCTTCTAAGAAAAGTATTGCAGGTGTATTTTGTGCTAAGCGTGTAAATATTTCCATGCTTGTCCAAGAACCAGATTGTTTACCTCTTTAAGAAAGTTTCGATACTAGTATAAAGTCGAATGTGTTGTCAATGCTTATAATCAACTGAGTTTTAGAAACCAAGTATATAATGGTAAATATCAGTTCCATCAAAACCGCAAAACGAAATTCATTTAAAGTTCAATACGGTATCGATGCTTTTTTCTACAACACTAAAAAACGTATCATTTTTCAATGGTTAATGCTAATGAAACTGGAAATTATTTTAATTCAATTGAAAAGTTATTATTCAGTGTCTAATTATGAAGTTCCAGCTCACAAATTTTGAGAAATTGCCTAGAATTTATGAGTTTCGGAGACAGAATCTCTGATTCATTGGAAGCCGCAGGACAAAGAAGAAAATGCTAAAAGAACGCTCTATATAGAGTGTTAATTTATTCTAATATCAGATTGTAATATGCGTAACGAATTGAAACCTACACTCAACTATTAGGAGAACACACTCAATTTACTGTTGTTCTTAAATGTGTCGGCAGAATATGGTCTGCCCACCTATCTCCTCTACCATCAAATCTAAACCACAAAAAACTGTCTATGCAAAGACGCTAACTAATCCGTATAGGGTGCATGTAATACATTTACAGCTTATCCCTGCACAACGAATATAAACCGATGGCTGAAGATTCCTGGCATACATTCATCATTCCAACAGCAATAATAAGGGTATTTAAAGTTGTTCAAATCATTATGAACATCCTTGCAAGCATTGAATGCGTGGCGTCCCTATGGCTGAAAATGTGGTCAGACGGGTTCTATCACCCAAACTTATATAGGTTCGTAAACTTCTGTGAAGAACTGTGTATAAATATGCGATAGAAAGTAATACCGACTGTAGCACACGCAACTAGATAAATGCAATGAAATATGTTACTTCTTTATTAGTGTTAACATAATATTGGTTAGGTCATAGATAATGGCAATAAAATGTAATATGTGTGCTAAATTGCTTAAATAACTTCATTTGTACAATTTATTGATGCATAATATAGTGCTCATGACTCCTTGGAGAACAATAATTAAATTGAGAGAAAAATTAATGTTTCGTACTCGTTGATATCTTCTGATACTAGTCTAAATCAGCTCAATAAATTCTTAGCGAAACTAATTACACAGATTTGAATGAGATTCGCAGAAACATATTTTTAGATTTTTACTTTTTCGGTATTATAAATTTTCATATATTTTTCTATAAATTCAGTGCAGTTTGTGCTACAGAACTATAACATTCCTAATGCGATTTATTGTAGTATTTTATGCTATGAAATATATCAAGAGCAACATTCATTAGGAGTTGAGCCAATCATTCCTCAAGGCTTATATTCGATACAATTGGCATTATCAGAGAAGGTAGGTAGCACAGTTCCTTTGTCTGACTGCCTAAAACCATCAAAATACTCTCAACAAACTGTTCTTTTCTTTGATTCCGAGGATCTTCTGAAAAAGCATTCAATTTGAGCTGCCTAATCGCATTATTTGTTCTCCCTTTGATACCAAGATAAATTTAGGTATTGTTTGACCAGATCTCCAATAATCTCCAATGACAAGACAACAAACCATGACCGCGCGGTGTGGTAATCTATAAGACTGAGGTCACTTTTCATCTGACTCATCTTTCGGTGACGAATGGTTGAGGATAAAACCTGACAGTGCTTGATGACTTTTTCCCCGACAATACGACACTTTTCTTCCTTGGTGATCAATATCGTAGGATGTACGAGGAAGACGATAGACGAAAAGAGAGTCAGTGGAGGTCCATTTGACGTCCATTTCTGTTTTTCAACAGATAAGGATGACAACAGTTGCCCAATAGACTGTCTTCAACTCATAATTGACACCATAACAGGTTCCAAAGATATGATCTGCTGTTTTAGTAGTAAACATCTCTAATCGAAACAAGAACATGTGTAGCTTCTTCCATTAATTTTAAAACAGTACTATTATCCTAGTTTATGTAATAAACACTTAGATACATAATTAGATATTTATTTTATACATTTTTATATCAGAACGAACACATTTACATTTATATGTTGTTTTATCTTTTTATCATGATGTTTCGATAAAATCGAATTCATATCTTAATGTTCATTGATACTTATACAATAGAGATAAGGCTTTATAACTAACATCAATCATGTACATTGTGCAGAACATTCATACCTAACTGTGATCAAGTTATAGTGCACATGATAAGACCAAAAGTCAACAGAGTTAGGTAGAATATAAACAGAGTAGAGTCAGCGGGTGGTAGTCTAGTAACCCTGCACTCTTTTACCTAGAAAACATACACAATTATTATGCTTATGCTAGTAAAATACGGATTATGAATTATTATCTTACGATGATTTTCAGTTTTTATAAGAAATGTGTTTTGAAGTCGGTTTGTTTATCAATTTTAAAATTTATTAGTTTTTATTTGATTATGTGATGATAATCTGTTTTTGTCCAATTATATTCTATATTAGTGTGAAATAATTAATTAATTACTATTATAAACAATTATGTCAAACTCTTTTATTCGGTTTCATATTTTTTTCAATAGAGAATAAAAATGTTCATTACTACTTGAAGCACTCAAGAAACGATCTTCAATGTCAAAATATATTTGAATTTACCATAGTATTGAAGCCAAAACAATGCAAATGAACGCAAATCATTTAATTCCAAATTCAATTTGATGCAAACACAAAATTCCTCTCGACAAATATATCAGTCGGTAAAACGCAAGTAAATTGAACTACAAAACACTTTCGAGTAAATTGAATTCAGAGGAATAAAAGTCCTAACAACACTCATACCAACTGTGATTATTCGTAACAGTGATTCAGAAGCCAAAGCTCGTGGGAACGAAGTCCTACATCCTTGATGTATTGATTACAGGATTGAAAAACGAGGGGAATTACTTCTGTGAGTGTCCCTTAATTAAAATGCCTCCGTCCGCGCCAGCCAACTCACATTCATTCAATGAACTCGGATCAATTCTCTCTTGAGTGGAATTTTTAAATCTGTTTATGAAAGATGTGCTTCGAGGGTGAATATTATTAAAAGCAAACACACACACAGCACCTACCTCTCCCTGGGAACAATTAATCATTTTAATTGAGTCTGAGCTTTCGGTATCGTAAATATTAGCTTGGGAGATTTTGTAGGGTAAGCCCACAATATTATCATGTTTCATGGGGCACAGCAGCAAATATTATTAGGGGAGGCATAGGGTATTTATTTGTGGAGCACTTTAGGCCTTTTATTTATACAAACACTAGTTATTTACTCAGTGGGGAAAGTGGCAGCTCTCACGTGACACGAAGGAGAGTAAGTCTTAATGAGCAACCTGAGAACCTGCCGAGGTAATTATTGGGGCAACACGGAAAACATTCTCGAGAACAACTGCTGTCTTTCTTTAATTTACACTATTTAGCATCACTCTTTAAAACAATTACCTATTTGTTATTATACATTTTCAAAACAAGTATACTAATAGGTATCCTGTTCCATGATTAGGTTTTCGTTTTATATTTTGGTTCATATTGTCGTTTAGTTCAACAAATATCATAAATTTTCTATTTAATTTATATTAAAATAATATAATTTTAATAATATAATTAATTTCCTCATAGTTTATTTTAGCTGTAATTGATAAACCTGATAATTAACTTTATTGACATTATCTTTATATTAGAATTGTATTTATTAATTTAAAAGCTACTTTCAAATGCCATATATAATTTGATATTCAAATAATCGATTCAAAACTACGTGCACTCGCCCTTAGAGCCAAATTTGCATATTTTATATGAAGCATGCGCTTCATTAAGACCAGAAGTTATAATTTATAAAGTTTCGGGGACGCAGTGCCTGAAATTAGTCAATATGACAGAAATTCCATAAGAAACTTTCAGGCAAATTATTAGCCTCTCAAAGAAACAAACTGCAAATGATGAGAAGTTGACTTCATAAATAATCTTACGAATATACATTCATGAAATATACTCGAAGTAAATTATTTACTCCAGGTAGTATGTTCTACTTAAATTATCTTGCACTCATTTTGAACCTAAATAACGGAAAAATTAAAATGCTTACGTACTGTTTTTACTTTCACGAGGCATTTGTATTTAATGGTACATTAGTTTTATTTGCTATTACCTGTATCGAACATAATGGAACAGCTTAAAGAAAGTCGATATCAGATACTTGAATTAAATTGGAAACGAATATTCCACATACTCATATCTAATCGAAATGTTTTCAAACAGTTTAGCACTTCTTAATTATATTATTATGCATTTTCATTGAGAAAATCTCTTTTCATTCATGTACTTTCATTTACAATAGTGAGAGTCCTCAGTTTTTTCTTTAAAATCTTTAAAATGGAAGTTATAATATCGCCAGATACCGACTCGAAATGGATAATTGAGAATAATAATATAGGAGCGATCGTTCTCCTCCACACAATCTCTTCAGGTTAAGATATTCTTCTTTCGTGGTTATAGTAATAAGCGATCGTAATCTGCATTCCCATGGCATAATGTTTCTACGGGAATATTTCAAGATTTCAGTGAAGAAGATTAACGTTTCTATCAGCTTTTATTGCAGTGTGTTGTTGTCTTCAATTTGGAATGCTCTTGAGGATGCACTTGGTGGTGTCGCTCCAATGGTCTTCACCCTCACTGAGGGATCTCCGTCTGTCACCGAGGATCTACCTATCATCTGTGTGTGGAGGGGAAGTTGGTAATTAGATTCGAGCTAGTGGAATTGCGGACAAAATAGATTAATGAAAATATTATTGGATATTCTGTACGGAACTATTTATTATTGTTTATGCACATAGTATAGGGATTTTATATTGACCGTTATATTCTTTTTCCCTCTTCCTGCTATCAAAATCACCAATGTGCGAAATTTACAAATTTCATGTATGTTGTTGTGGAGAGTTACAAGTCTATAAAATTCGATGTTTTCCAGTTAAGTTCAAGAGTTCTCCATCATAGTCACAATATTGAGTTCGTTGCTCTATTTTTAAAACTCCATAAAGAAATATACAGCTATAAAGCCCGTGATGTAAATTGAGTATATAAATCATTAATGTAACACCACTTGAAGAAAGGAGCAACATCGTGTTTGGTCTTTAATTGCAAAGTCCTTTTTCTTAATTAGTACAACGCGTTAACAACTTCCATTGAGCAATTAGGTATGGCTGAATCAGGGCAAAGGGAGGCGAAGAACAACTCATCCATTTGGCCAAGGCGTCAATAGAGAAATACTTTTTGTTAAATCATTAACTGCGGCTTAAACTGAAAGTGTAATTAACTATCTCTGAAGGCAAGGCTATTAATTCTAAACAAATGATTCGGCTTGACACCTTTAGGCAATTAAGAAATTTGTACTTTACTCTCGCCTCCCTTAGCTGTTAACTAGTAATAGCTACATACTTTAATGGGAACTAATAGCTTGCTAATAGCTTATTAACGAATATCAATATAGGTTCTATTCACAATAAATAAATCTTGACTGTGATAAAGAAAGTCTGTGAATGTAAACTCTAAAGAATGAACAGGAGTGAAAAGACCATCGATATCTTCCTATGATGACTAAAAGGATGAATAGGACCTAATTGGTAGCGATGAGTCACAAGGGACTTCATTAAAATGACGAATGGTTCCAAACCTGAGGAGCGATTATTAAATTTCAACCAAAGAGAATGGTAAAGTGTCACAATAGGATGAGGAGCTGGAACTATATGAAAAAATAGCATTGGATTGTTCTCTATGGGTTGCAATAAGATTCATTCTATTGTAAACAAATCTTAATATTTATTTCTACATATTCATATTTAAAAAATTATAATTGTGAATATATATATTTCCAAATATAGGCTAAATAATATTCACATTCGATAAAATAGTCTTCTGTTCTTCAAAAATTATTTTAATGACTGACATGACAATAATGGTGTGTATTTTGTTCATTACTATGCTTTCTGTACGTTAATTAATACTTAATTTGCTCTATTTAATTTCAAACGATTCAAAAATGGTTTGAGTAATTAGTTTGTGTAATTAATTTAAAGTTAATTGAGACTTTGACTTTGTATTTTTAGTTATTCAGTCAAATAACAAGTTGATTGTAATAACAACATGAAGAGTATTACACATTTAATGCTTCCTAGCTCTTCATTAAATAAAACTTAGTATTGTGAATTGAAATAATTAACTCATCGAGAAACATTCATTGTTTTTATGTACCCATAATTAACTGTATTATTTTCCCCATTGAACATTAACCATTTGAATTTTTCTAAAGGTACATCTTTATATTTGGAATGAAGTAATCAATGCTAATAAAGAAGAATCATCAGTAAAACATATAGATGTAAAATTCTATGTAGATACACAACATATCTTTGTTTGCTTATGTAGGTACATAACCAAACTACATAATTATTTATATGTAGGTACACAACCTATCTATGTCGGTATGTTGATACACATCACCTCTCTATGTAGGTACACACTGTGTCTCTATGTAGGTACACATGCACTGTGTCTCTATGTAGGTACACACTGTATCTCTATGTAGGTACACACTGTGTCTCTATGTAGGTACACACTGTGTCTCTATGTAGGTACACACTGTGTCTCTATGTAGGTACACACTGTGTCTCTATGTAGGTACTCACTGTGTCTCTATGTAGGTAAACACTGTGTCTCTAGGTACACACTGTGTCTCTATGTACACACTATGTCTCTATGTAGGTACACACTATATCTCTATGTAGGTACACACTGTGTCTCTATGTAGGTACACACTGTGTCTCTATGTAGGTACTCACTGTGTCTCTATGTAGGTACACACTGTGTCTCTATATGTAGGTACACACTGTGTCTCTATGTAGGTACACACTGTGTCTCTATATGTAGGTACACACTATGTCTCTATGTAGGTACACACTGTGTCTCTATGTAGGTACTCACTGTGTCTCTATGTAGGTACACACTGTGTCTCTATATGTAGGTACACACTGTGTCTCTATGTAGGTACACACTGTGTCTCTATGTAGTTACACACTGTGTCTCTATATTTAGGTACACACTGTGTCTCTATGTAGTTACACACTGTGTCTCTATATGTAGGTACACACTGTGTCTCTATGTAGGTACTCACTGTGTCTCTATGTAGGTAAACACTGTGTCTCTAGGTGCACACTGTGTCTCTATGTACACACTATGTCTCTATGTAGGTACACACTATGTCTCTATGTAGGTACACACTGTGTCTCTATGTAGGTACTCACTGTGTCTCTATGTAGGTACACACTGTGTCTCTAGGTACACACTGTGTCTCTATGTACACACTATGTCTCTATGTAGGTACACACTATGTCTCTATGTAGGTACACACTGTGTCTCTATGTAGGTACTCACTGTGTCTCTATGTAGGTACACACTGTGTCTCTAGGTACACACTGTGTCTCTATGTACACACTGTGTCTCTATGTAGGTACACACTGTGTCTCTATATGTGGGTACACACTGTGTCTCTATGTAGATACACACTGTGTCTCTATGTACACACTGTGTCTCTATGTGGGTACACACTGTGTCTCTATATGTAGGTACACACTGTGTATCTATGTAGATACACACTGTGTCTCTGTGTAGGTACACACTGTGTCTCTGTGTAGGTACACACTCACTCTCTATGTAGGTACACACTGTCTCTAGGTACACACTGTGTCTCTATATGTAGGTACACACTGTGTCTCTCTGTAGGTACACACTGTGTCTCTATGTAGGTACACACTATGTTTGTATGTGTAAAATAATAGCACAGGATATAGCTATTTGCGGGGCTAGATTCTAACCGCAAAGTGAGTCTAGAAAATGCTGCTATGTTGCTCAACATTTTTTATTCATGCGAGAGGTTGAATTATAAAATTTGTATTGTCGTACAAGAAACTTTGGTTCCTCACATTTCAAAATTGTGATATAAACAATAAAACATGACCAGGTAAATATAAGAAACTAAATGATATCAACGCATTTGAAGTAAGATTGTAGTATAGATAAATGGATATAGTATAATTTTGGTAAAGTGCGTCATTTTTCTGAATACATTTACAGACTTCAAATCCATTGAAATTTTGCGACATAACTAATTGTGATGAGTGATATCATATAATTTTGTAAATGAAAGATTATTTAAGATATTAATTCATCCATAAGTATGGTTTTGTATAACACTTAAGTTACTTAAATGTCACAGTTAACATACTAATAAAATTTGTCATCCAATCACGGTATCAATAACATTAATATAACTAACATCGTATATGTTTTGATTCATTTCGAATTGATTTTGAATAGCAATTCGTGAATGGTCATAAAGCTTCGTGTTCCCTAAACAAATAATAAAATAAACAAATAGTTCTCCTCACTGGTATCATTAAATAGACAATACATCAACCTTAAATCATCGAGTCATCTGGTTTTAATAATGGCATGAAGTAAATATTTACATTAAGAAGACTCTTTGTTTGTATATACAACTTATCTTCTTTCATTTGGGGTAAAAAGAGGCATAAGTATAGGAATGGCAATCCGATGAGACGAGTGAAATGCAAGAAAACATAACAAACAAAGATTAAGAGGGTCTTAACTGACACTCAACAGATACTCAGCCAGGGGAATATAGTAAACAAGAAACTGAAGCTATGATTGATGCGCAAAATGGTAAACCAAGGCTTTGATTCTGCTCAACTGTACGATTATTCTACATTAAAGTCTTTAGTTACTTTAAAATTGACAGATTTGTTTTGAGCATCACCTAACGTTTCGGTAAAAGAAAGTACGGGCCTTGAAAATTGGAATCAGACAACCGCGGCCACCCTGTCAGTCAGTCCCCAAAACTTGTTGCAAAACATGACTCTGCTGTTTTGTCACACTGCTTTGCTATTTTCCTTCTTTCTCCGACTAGCGGGTGTAAAATTAGACAAATTATTGGTTTGCAAGGAGAGCATGCATACACATCTTTCTATATTCAGAAAAATGTCGCTACAAATCTTGTCAACAAAACATAAACTCAAGCTAGATTTCTAGCCAACGTTTATTTATTTTCCATTTCTTCGTACAGGAGGAGGTGAACCAGAAGGGAAATCGTGTGACATCAGATCAGCTTGTTCTGGATTATAATGTAACAAATGTGCCAAAAAATCACAACTTATTTGGAGCTCTAATACCATGCCATTTTACGGTGAAGCATGACTATTATTTTGATCAGAAATTCTAGTTTCGTGTATTTTATACGAAATTTGATGTGATATTGGAATAGTTCGAATTCCACGAGAGCGATAGAGGCTCAGCAGTTGTTTATTGCGAAGATAAATATTTGTCTTTGATCAAGCCGACCAGCTCCAGTCGTAGGTACTGAAGTGGTAAACACTACATACCTGCATCAAAATTACCCGACACTTGGCCCTAACTGGCTGCATTGTGCCTGTGAATAATGTCACTGCTTTGCATACCTTAATGGAGAGATATTAATCTTCAAACTGCAAAATATTGCCCGCTGAAATTACATTGTTCATTAAATTCATTTCCATCATAGATTAGGATTGGGTAACCGCACGTCTGGCAGTGTTTGTCATACGTGGCGACCGCTCAAGAAAAAATACTGGCAGCAATATGTGCTATGGGACGTACGTACGCACTTACCATCCACTATGATTGATAACTTATCTCCCTTATATCGTAGATAAAAGAAATATCAGTTTATAAAGTTATAGAGTGTTAGATTTAGAATTTTTCGATAAAATAAGATTCAAATTATAGATTTTGAAGCGTTTAGTATAGGTGTATTTTGATGAACTCTTGCGACCCATAGACCAACCGTGCAAACATGGGACACTCCCTCCCCCCTTCCTTCAACCCCACCCACCCTCACCACCCCCACCCACCTCTTCCCATCGACCCCGTCCATATTAGTTCAATAGCATACATACAAGCACTTGCTGGTTCCGAGTACAGGTTGAGATAAACTCTGAGTGGACTTCTTTAAATTGTCATTGGGCCTAATAATTGTATGGTGAATATTTATTGTATTTTACTGGTAAGCGATAATTATAATCATTATATCATTTAACATTAAAAAATTGAAGGGCTATAGTATGCTATCTACAATTAAAATTCAATGCAAGTTTTTTTGTTCAATTTTAAGTAATACATTTTTAGGACTTTATTAATAAGTATAATAACCTAATTTCATATATTATTTATTAACTTAAATGTTTATGAATAATTTTAATTGAAAAATCATTTTCATACTATAAAAACCTTTTAAATGTTCATTGATCTTAGAGGTCATCATTTTTACTATCATCTGTTCTTTTGCAATATATTTTTCATTAATATTTAATTATAAGGAAAAGAAATTAAAGATCAGAACTCTCTTAGCGAAAATAATCTACGGGAGATGCACTTGGCGTTTACATCATTGTCCAAAAGATTATGTTTAACAGTTCATACAAATGATAACATTTGTTAAACTGCAGTAAAGTCCTAATTATTATAATTTAGGATAATCATATTAAAAATATTAAAATATACTTAAAGTGAGAAGGAAAATAGGTATAAACATCAAGAAATTACATGTTTTTATATAGTCTATCTTCTACAGTAGATATCTATTATTGTTTTTTGGTTGAAACAAAAATAAAATAACAATATTAGTGATTATTAATTTATAAAAAAAATTAACGAAAATTTGGTGTTTTTATTATAATCTACAATAATTGAAATCTCTATTGGTATATTAAAATCGTATACACTGGCAAAACGAATTTATTCCTGGGATATTAAGGGAATATCCTGGAAAGAAAGATTAATTCCTGGGATATTTCTCTAATATCCCAGGAATAAATCCTTGTTGCCAGGGTTAATTAATTATTGTTCATTATGACTGATAATTGTTCATATATATATTAGTTATCTACTAAAATAACAAATTCATCCAATATGCAATCATAATTTATCACAAAATTAAAGTATCTTTCTACCTTTTCCGACAAGATATTCTGAATCTAATTTCTAAAATTACGATCTGTTTTACGTTTCGGTATTTTTTATAGGCATTTTAATTCTAAAATTACTATCATCCTATTGCAGTTCCTTGTATTTGAAGGTAACTTTTATTGCTACCACTTTTTAACAGCATTTTTAAATATAGTAGTTCATTGACTTACTAAATCTGTTTAATAATATCTCGGTTTTTCTTCCAATAATTTTCAATATGATTGGCACTTTGATGTTTAAAATGTTCATCTTAATTTAGCGGGTAGGGAGAGTAATTGTGAGAAGAGCTGTACAAGGCCTCAGGGTTGCAATTATCGATACTTTATATTTCAGCATATAATTTGAGATGATCAACTTATTAGATACTGAGACATAAATAGGGTAAATACTGAATTATTGGTCAGTACCACATCTTCGGTCATTTAAGAAAAAACAATATCAAAATTATTGTTATTGCACAGTGCTATCTAATACTTCTGCAAACCCGGGTTTGTACAAGTATTAGGTAGCACTGTGTAATAATAAAAAAAATTATATTGTTTTTTCTTTTGAGTATGACCGAAAATGAAGTACTGACCGATACCTTAGTTTAGATGTGAAATTATATAAATTTGAAGTTTCGTAATTGTTTTGAAATTATTTGGCGGATTTGAAATACAAAGGAATAATTCGATATTCTAATATAATGATATAATGATAACTTCATTGATAATAAAATACACAGAAAATACAAGGATAAATACAATAGGCAAATATCAAGCCCTTTTATAAGTTCCAGTGCTATCTTTTCGGGATTAATATTTTTATAACACATTTTTAACATTCTGAATTGTAAGAATTGTGCTTTTCACGGATCCTATTCCACTAGAATTAACTTCTACATAACTTACTTTTTTGTGTTTTTCATTTCATAGAAATTGACTTAAGTAGCATTAAATATAAATATGTTACTTAGTTACACCTGAGCAAGAAGAACAAGATCATCCTTTCCACCCAAGTTGTACGCGGCAGTTTTTCTTGTTGGTTTAGAGTTCCATGAGGAGATTGAGCTTGGCGCTTAAGGGCTCCTATGCGCCGCTCCCACAGCTCAGAAAAAACTCCCAGCAGCCCAGCAAGGTGCACAGGAAGACAAAAGAGCTGCCCTAGCACGGCTTCCATGCGTTTGTACCTCGGCTTCTCCACCGATCTGGAAAATGCTTAAAGATTTGCCCTCCGAGAGTTATTCCGTTCAAAAGTTTGTCGAAGTAGAATTTGTGAGTGCAAACTTTCCCGGGTTTCAGGAGATTTATCTAAGTCAAGAGAAAATACTCGATATTCAATTGAACTTTTTTTAGAATTAGAGATATTTGCACCGTGAAAAACTAAAGAATGTTTATGGAGAATAGAGAATCTTTATATATAGCATAAATTATTTTCGATTAAATACATGAAATCAAGATTAATCTGTAATACTCTCATATTTTTCGTATAGATTTTATGTAAACAAAGAATAATGTTAAAATCGCGTTTTAATAAAATACTTTGAAATATATTTAGAATATATAGTTCTCCTTCAAACTAAAAATAAAAGCTTAAAACTTATTCCTTCTTGATAAAGAATATTCATCGTGCGTTACATTTTGGAAGATGTAAACTGCGAAACTTTATCTCCTGTTGAAATAGTTCAAAGATAACCTATCGATCTCATCAATTGATTTCGCTACACTCACCTTGGGATGAAATACGATCGTCGAAAGTGAGGTTACAGGTGTGAATTTCTCCCTAAAACCCCCATTAGCATTCCAAAGTTCAGTTTTTAATTAGAATCAGATAGGGGTAGTGCAAGTTAAATCAATTGAAATGGCGTGCCATTTAGAAATGCTTATTTTGCCATTGCATATTCTTCCCAGTGAGAATAGTACTCACGAACAGTCAAGGTTTTTGCAGTCAGACCTCATTATCGCAGAATTTCTCTGTGAAGAATGATTTAAAAGTCAACTAGTGACGTCATCTGGAGCATGACGAATGGTCTCTAATAAAACAGCAGAAGCGTGATTTGCGCAATATGTATTTCCAGTCAATCAACTTGTGATTTTATTATTTAATTTTGTGTATGTTTCTATTATTATTTATTTATGTACTATGACGAAAAGAGTGGTTTTTATTATCATTATTTTTCAATGTCATTCTATGTAATGTAGAGATTGATAATGATTACACTTGCAATCATCTTTTTATGTGATTTCGCAAATTGTAATTAGACGAACATTATTTTTACATGAAGATATACGATTAAAATGCTACAGGCAAATACATTAATTAGTTAACTGTAATATGATTGAATATCACTTACTAAGGCAACGAATGGAGAATTGAACGAATGGAGAGTTGAACGAATGGAGAGTTGAACGAATGGAGAATTGAACGAATGGAGAGTTGAACGAATGGAGTGTTGAACGAATGGAGAGTTGAACGAATGGAGAGTTGAACGAATGGAGTGTTGGACGAATTGAGAGTTGAACGAATGGAGAATTGAACATATGGAGAATTGAACGAATGGAGAATTGAACAAATGGGGAATTGAACGAATGGAGAGTTGAACGAATGGAGAATTGAACGAATGGAGAATTGAACGAATGGAGAATTGAACGAATGGAGAGTTGAACGAATGGAGAATTGAACGAATGGAGAATTGAACATATGGAGAATTGAACGAGTGGAGAATTGAACGAATGGAGAATTGAACGAATGGAGAATTGAACGAATGGAGAATTGAACGAATGGAGAGTTGAACGAATTGAGAATTGAACGAATGGAGAGTTGAACGAATGGAGAATTGAACGAATGGAGAATTGAACGAATGGAGAGTTGAACGAATGGAGAGTTGAACGAATGGAGCGTTGAACGAATGGAGTGATGAACGAATGGAGAGTTGAACGAATGGAGAGTTGAACGAATGGAGTGTTGGACGAATGGAGAGTTGAACGAATGGAGAGTTGAACGAATGGAGTGTTGGACGAATTGAGAGTTGAACGAATGGAGAATTGAACATATGGAGAATTGAACGAATGGAGAATTGAACAAATGGGGAATTGAACGAATGGAGAGTTGAACGAATGGAGAATTGAACGAATGGAGAATTGAACGAATGGAGAATTGAACGAATGGAGAGTTGAACGAATGGAGAATTGAACGAATGGAGAATTGAACATATGGAGAATTGAACGAGTGGAGAATTGAACAAATGGAGAATTGAATGAATGGAGAATTGAACGAAAGGAGAGTTGATCGAATGGAAAGTTGAACGAATGGAGAATTGAACGAATGGAGAATTGAACGAATTGAGAATTGGCTGAACGGGAAAACTATATTAACTATAGGATAGTATACAATTAAAGGACACACACACATTGTATCTTTTATTCTGTGGAATGATGCTATAAAATGGTAAATGTAGAAGACTGTTAGCGATCTAGTTTATTAAATTGCCCTTTTCCTATGGGATTGATAGTAAATTATCACCTATTTTCTAAGTAGATGAGGCTTGTTAATAAACTTATCCCATAGAGCAAAATAAGTCTCCGGGTTCGTTACAATTGTTGTATTATCTTAACTTGAAGAGATTTAGAGGTAATTGATTGAATTCTATTAAACTGACAAATGACTAAACGGTAAAAGTTTTTAGGAAGTAAATTAAACACAAGGAAGTTTTAAATGGGTGTACTTATATTAAAGTTCGAATAGTACAGAATTCTAAGACTTACGCACAAGTCTTCAAATAACACAACACAAGTTTTAAATAAACTAGCGGTTGAGTAAACTTAAGGGTTTAAAATAAACAAGGGTCTGAGTTGCCAACTCACGACACCCGTGGATGGACAAGTCCGACCGGACTTGGTCCGACCAACCAGTCTTCAAGAGACCATCGCGAACTATGAACACTTTAGTTAGGTGCCAATGGTATTTAAAGGATGAACTGGAGAGTCCAACCTTCCAGTGAGTGAATAAACTTCTGTTAAGGTACTGATAGTACTTTTCAAAGATGTTTTTCTACTCACTGCAGATAGAAATAACACACAATGCATTATTCAAATTTAACACGCTAGTGGTAATGGCTTTCTATACGATTAACATATAGATCGATCAGATTTACTAATAGTTCATTTTAGTGAAACCTGATTTACTAATAAACATCCAAATTTAAGCATACTATTTCAGAGTCCTGTTTAACCTATACATGATCAGAAATGTTACAAGTTCCTAACTATTAATTAAGTATTTCAATTAGAATAATTGAAGTACTTACTTAATTCTTTTTAAATTAATTAAGTATTAATTTCAATTCTATCTATAGAAAAAGAACTCAATATTCTAAGTTGTATAACTGATTTACAAAGTTCATGAAGTTATATAACTTAGTACAAATTATAAAGTTATATTCTGAGTTACAAGTTATAGCTCTGGGTTACAAGTTATAAAGTTATGTTCTGAAGTTACAAGTTCAAAGCTATTCGTTTATAATTATATTCGAGCTCCTAGCGAGAATAACATGACCATAAATTTAAATAGCATTTCCTTCTAATGAACAGTGTACAAGATTAAAAAGATTATGTCTGATTAAATGATTATCAAATTATAGAAATTGAAAGATTAAGTAAAGATACAAGTTCAGCGTATTAACAATCTTTCTATTGTTAATATCACTCCCCCCTTCATGTTTCAACCGACTTGTCGGTTGAATTTCAATTTCTAAACCCTTATTATCGAAATCCAATCGAAAAATATCCTAAGAAATTTCGAACAACACTCGGAAAACATCCTATGAAATTTCTTGAAATTTCTAAGTCCGAAACACAAATTATATCTATTAAAACAAAAGAAATTTAATCACTCGATTCATGTATTATGAATTTCAGATTAAAATTTGATCTGCTAAATAGATCAGTCTTTTCATCATAAAATTTGTGTGTACAAAAATATGATGACAAGACAATTCCTATCATATATGTAATCATGAATTCTACCTCTGGTCAAGATATTAAATCAAAATAGAGTAAAAATTTATAAGTTATTCTACTCATATTCAGAAACATACATCAAAAATATATTTTCATTTTATGGAATTTATTTAACTAATAAAGATATTCAAATATCTAACCTTGTTTATAATTATTCAAAATCGAACCTTAAATCTCATTTCATTCAGTTCTAAAATTCAAAACATGAAATATCAAATTATAAATCTCAAATTCAAATTGAACAATCATAAAACTTCAATCTATAACTGCTAAATTTATATTTTAATTTTTTTAAATAAAAGTAATCATTACCTTTCTAAAAATTAAATATTTATGTTCTCATTTCTTAAACACTTAAATGGAAATAGTATCCAGGTGAATGTCTAGTCATTGAAAACATAAACTCTCAAAATTGTTCTTCAAAATCTAAAGTTCGTAATACTTTACTGCAATATAGTCCAACTATAAACATCTTACTTTCATTCAAGAACCAAAATTATAATGCTTACAAATAAGATTATCAATAAAATCTAAGCATACGATTATAATATATCTACTATTATTATATCTTCTACTTCAAGCATCGTAATTTGAAACGTCGAAAATAAAGTTAAGTAATTTTCAAATGAAATTAATTTCAAAATCAATAGAGATTAATTACTTTTCATATTTCCAATGAATATAATCTATAATCAATAGAACTTAGTTAACTTTTATATTTCCAATGAATATAAGCTATAGTCAATAGAACTTAGTTAACTTTTATATCTCAAATGAATATAATCTTACATCAAAATAGAAACTTCATTATAGTTAATTTTAAATCCAAAATATTCATTTCAAAATATATGAGTATAACTAAATTCGTTATTACTTATCTTGAACTTCTCTTTTCTTAAACTATGGTTATATATGTTATGTAATATTATACGAGCTATATTATTGGTTAGTATTCATCTATACTATTGTTAACCTTACATAACCTATTTTTATTCGTATTGAATAAACATATTCAGATTTCGTTTAAAATATCCAATGAAATTAAAAGTTACTTTAAATCAAATGTTCAACTTCGAAATCTGTAAACTATCAAATGAAATCTTAAGTAATTTAAAGAATTAATTTTCAAATAAACATCAATGGTTAATTGCTCATAGCCTGAATGTTTCAATAAGCAATTAATATTTAAACTTTCTTTAAAGTAAATTCAAAGTATAGAAATCTAAGTTAATTGGACTAAAGTAATAATCCAAAATTTAGAATAATAAGATCAAGGTGAAATGATCTAAATGTGTCGGTACCATCAGAGAAGACTTCTCAAAGTAGGTACATGAGAGTTGAAGCCCCCATGTTCATTCTCCTCCTTCAGAATGAATGGTTCCCTCAGGTTATCGGGCATTGGTTTGTGACGTCACCAAGTATGACTGCGAAGTCGTCACCAAGTGTGATCCACTGCTCAGCCTTCTCGTCACTAGGCGTAGCTCGGCTTATCCTTTTCGGATCAACAAGTTACTGGTGTTGGATTGTTCCAACATCTGGTTTGTTATTGCTCTGCTCCAGTTTCTCGAGAGATGTTTTTCAAGTTTTGGGAAAAAATAAATCATTAATTTAAGTATAATTAGGATTATATTTTTACCTAACTATTACTTTTAGACTTACAGTTGAAGGATAATATTACTATTTTACCATTGCTAAAACATGATTGTTTTAATTATTTCCAAAATTTTGTACAATGATTCTACAAAATTCTTTAATATTATAGTATTGTTATAATCCTTCAAGTAATATCATAGTTTGATAATATATATCTCACATAACATTTATTTCAAAATATATCTCATTCAGTTTACAATACATATTCCTATTATTATAAAACTGTAAAGAAGGGGTTAGTTTATATATATAACATATTTTTCACTTAAAACTAGGTTCATGAAAATCTTGGACGCAATCAAAACTGTTATGTTTCTTTTTATTGTTACGTTACTTTACAAGATTTTCACTTATAGTGATAAATTCATAGTAAAATCAAGTAATTCACCTTCAACCGATGTCTTGCCCATAACGTCAGATCGTCCGATGGATGGGGTTCATTGCTTTTGGTTAGCCTCCTTTACGTGTGTTTCTGCAATTACAGGTGAACTTTACTAGCTTATACAAGAAACTTACATCTTACATAGATTATTTATCTACTATTACATTACATTTCATCAATAATTATAAGTGTTAGTCAACATAATTTTCTTAATTACTCTTAACTTACAAACACACAGTTATTTATATATATTTTATGTTTCACTAAACATCAACGCATTATATATATAATTTACATTTCTTTAAACATCAGTGTATATTGCAGTTACCTTTAAGAGTTAATGTTATTGATCTAACCATTGAAAGAAATTAATTGAACACAAACTATGTCGTTTTTTAGCTATTCATTATATTTCGTTATGTTCCTTTTATAATAATAAATTCTCGTACAGAATTAAATTTCATTATTATTTATTTTTTTCATTTGCTTTAACTCAAGTTTAATGTATTCATTTACTTTTTCAAGTAATAATTTAAATATCATCAAGATTCTTGTTATCATTAAACTCAATACTCAAAAATATTTTCGTAATTCCCATTTATCACTAAAGAGCCTTTTACTCTTATTTCAGTATCATTAAACTTTTCAACAGTTTTCTTTATATTGAATCCATACATTATTTATTAAATTATTTAACTGTCCCTTTTAAACTCAAACTTTTTAATTACATTTAAACTGCTATACTGAGTTTAATTAATAAATTCATATACGTAACATGAACGTATTTTACAATTCATTTACATTTATTTTTATGAAATACATCCGTTCTATTCGATCGCTTTTATTATTTACGATTTCATTTTAATCCTTTTTATACTCATGTAAAATCAACTACATTCATTCTTTTATAAATCTGGAAATATTACGGTTCCCCCTTGAAATTTTTCTTTAGAAGAAGATTTTCTTCTCAGGGTATTTTCTGTACTCTGGTTGACCTTTGAACCTGCAATTACTGTTTTCTCTTAGTAATATTTACCCTTACAGTTTAGAATGAATATTCTTTATGTATTAGGAATATCCCTTTTTTTCAAATATCAAAATATAATTAATTATACATCTTGACTCATATCTTTCTAATATATTTATCTCACAATTCCATGTATAATCACACTTAATTACACTTCAATCCATTATTGTAATCTTTTTGGGGTCTAATTTTATTCTTCACTCTGAGAGGAATAAATAGAATGTTCGCCTAACTTATGTTTGGAAATTCTTTAGGGTCTATTTTATTCTGAGAGGAATAAATAGAATGTTCCCCTTAAGTTTGATTCAAACATTTCCTTCATAACAGAATGGTTATATATTTATATATTATCATATATAAAAGTTTTAACGAACTATATTTTTCAGCAATTATTTTATATATCATTGTACATAAACATTAGAATTTAAGTACATGTATATTATATTGCATGTTTTCATTATTCAATTATACATTCAATAATATTCGACTATTTATTTAGAATTCATTTCTAAATTTATATATCAAGAATTCAGTATCTTTATTTTAATTAACAAGTACAAACATTTTTATTTATCATCTTGAAAATCAAAAATTCAACATAAAATATTACACTTCTATTATAAATAAAAGAATTCAAATTAAATGTGAAATAATATTAATTAAAATATTTGCTTCGTATCTTGTTATCATTCAAATCATTCGTTAAACTCTCCATTTGTTATGGTGTTTCAAATATTAGTTCCTGCTACATCTTGGATTGTATTACAATATAGTTCATAGAGAACAGTAGATTGATTTACTGCATGTCATTTAATTATAAATAACTATTAATTCTTATTCATACATTGTTCTTACAGGTTCTAATTCCCACACAAGTAATAACTTATATTACTTCAGCTCCTCAAATTTATCATATTATTAAATTATGATATTACACTTATTTCATGACATTAATTCCATGATTTTATTTCGACGAAGAACCTGTAACTCATTTACTTATCAAACATTACAGTTATCATTAAAAGAAACCATCAAGAGCTCTCTTTCAAACTCATTTATTTATCAAATAATTAATTAAATAATTAATTATTATTTCTGAGTAACCTACTGGAATAATCACATTAATTCCTATATCTTTTATTCTCCATATAATACTCATTATTTTATTCATATTATATCCTTGCTATCGTCAACTATAGTGTTACTGACTGTACCACCTCGACTAATTTTAATAGCTCTGTTGACAATAACTTCCCACTTGAAAATTTACATCGCTTCCTTCAAGATTACGTTTAGTCTTGACTTTTTACTAGTCAACTATTATAAAATCAAGTTTCGTTATATTTTTACGTTAAGTTATATTTTTATATATATAACGTTTGCTATATTTTATACTTTATTAATAGAAAAATAGTCTTAAGATAATTGTTTTATCTCTTATACATTTATGTTCGATTGCTTGCATTTAATTCACTATTCAAATCAAGTCTTACAATTTAATTATAAAATTCAGCAAATCTTTGCTCTTATAGTATTTTCTTTCTCAGAATTATCGTCTGACAAATACAATTGTCTGAATTCACATAGTTTTTTATACGATTATTTCGTTCATATGAACTAATCACCTATGTGATTATTTTAAGTTATTATTCGTCACTGGAATAATTACAACAACTTCTTATTTAACGGATAATTATTTATACTCAATATATATTCAATATACGTAAACGGCATTGAATCTTTCTTATATCGTTGTTTCTTTCATTATTGAGTTGCTGGAGATTTTACGTTAAAGCATATAATTATTTAATTACGTTAAACAATAACCTTTAATCAAATCAATTATTTCTTACTTTTAATTATTACAGGAATATAGTTTGAAACTAGATCACATATTGATTATTTAGTATCAAACCTACTTTTCCCCTCTAGTTACCACTTATTACCCGATATTCCATTAACCATGGTTAAGACGTATTAACCTCTAGGTAACTTTAAATCTCTTCAAAAATATTTAATATACAATATTAATATCAAAATAGTCATTTAAATATTCAAGATATATATATCTATATCATTCCTTGTCAATCTTTAAATCTGTTTCACTCTTTTTATACTGAGTCATACCTCTGAGTTTAATATATTCGTTATATCTTAATCTGACTCGATTATCTTTAATCACTGAAACGATTGACAGGTTCTTTTTTCAAATACTGCGATTATTACTATTTGAATAGGAATACATCATAATTATCAATTGACTTCATCCCTGAAAATTAGGTATGATTCGTTACATATGTACGTTACGTGCATATCATAGGTATTTCCGGTTTACCTGAAACCTTGTTTATTTTTATAAATATAAATTGACATTATAATTATCTATTGACTTCATCCCTGAAAATTAGGTATGATTTCGTCATATATGTACAATACGTGCACATCTTAGGTATTTGCGGTTTACCTGAAACCCTTTTTATATTTTATAATATCACAACTCAATGTTGTATCTTAGGTATTTGCGGTTTTACCTGAAACCTCGTCTATATTTTATAATATGACAACTCATTTGACTTTCACTGACTTAAAGGATGTTTTGACCCTATAGTCAGATATTCACATTCGTGACTGTACTTTCGGTATATTTCTATATGATATAACCGTTTTTATGATATCAACTTCTCTCGATATCACTTTCTCTTGATATTACCTACTAAACAAAACAGCGTAATTTATAATTTCCAAAGATTTTTATCGACGTTATTGCTTTTTAAGCCACAAACAATAAATATCATTTCATTAAAATATGCAAAATTAATGAAATACGAGAATGGGTTAATTACTTCCATTCCAGTACTAAAAATATGGAAAATACTTAGTTCGCATAGATAGGTATATCGTTACTTTACCAAGTTCACCTTTGGTTATTTACATGACAAATTCACAGGTTATAAGACCCATTTAATTTATCATCAACTTGGAATATTTTTATTCTCCTTATCTGTGAATATACAGTTACATATTCCATCTGTATCTCTATTTATGAGTACACAGGTTACTACTAATATATTTGCAACTATGTATATTAGCTCATTTAAACATTGTTCTAATGTTTTTTACTTAATACTTTAAAAATTCATACTTTCAAAATAGTATTTTAAGTTCGTTCTCATCATTTGAACTTTCTCTCTAAGCTTCTTCGAAATTCTTATATACGATTTTCTGAATTCCTTTATAATTATTTATTATAATTATACTTCGCCTTTTATAGGACAACAACAGTTATTTTGTTATATAACGTGCTTTCCACGTTATTTGCAATCTTCGCACATTTATAAAACTTTCACTTTCTGAAACATACGTTCCATAAGTTTTCAATGATTTTACTTATAGAATAATTATGCAAAATAAATTAGATTTTAAATGTCGTTCTCAGTCAGATGATTATAAAAGTACTGAAATACATGGTATTATTAGCCTGTCAAAATGTAAATAGTTTTCACTATCCCGACACATCTAAAATATTCTGTGCAATTAATATATTCCCAGATTCAATTATATCTGTTAAAAGTTTATTACCTTTAAATGATACACATTGACTAAAATTGTCATATCATCTTACTTTTTACTAACTGCGCTATTTGAGGCTACTGGTCTTTGACACTACTTTTTTCTCCACTATTTGAGACTATGATATAAATCTATCATTCCCCCAGGAATGTAGTGTCATAACTACACTTTATATTACTATAGGGACCTTTGTGGCAGGTTGTAACTATTTGTGTCGTATTTTGGTAAAGCCATTCTTTATTACATACTACCTTATCTAACAAAACCTTTCAATATACACTGTAAAGATTAGTAATTAGTAAAGATTAATAAAGACAATATGAAAATTCACAATACAAAAATATAAGTAGACATTATTATATTCCAGACACAAAATTCATTACAATATATTAACTTTAGGTTAAATAGTTAAATAGCATCACCTAATTTGCCTCTCGTTGTTTAGCTGCCTGTTTACCAGATGGTAGTGTAGATTATAAATCTCATGTAGGGTTGCCTCATAGCTTTCCTTTTTTCTGGAGTCATTCGATTTCTTCTGTTCTCCCGTTTAGATTGTAGATTTCATGAAGTATTGCCTCGTAGCTCTCCTTTTTTCTACTTGCGATGTTTCTTGTCCTCTTCTTACTGCCTTTCCTTCGTAATCCCTTGGGTGATTACCGCCAGATAAAGTGAGTTTCTGTCGCGATGTATTTTTGTCGCTGTTAGTACTTTGACACTAGTACCTAGCCACCTTCACTTAATTTGGCGTATCCATGCTCAGCTCGAAGTTTGTGTTGCAGCTTGGATGATTGAGTTTATTTATACGCACCGCTCGTTTTATACTCAGCTCGAATTTTCTCACCGGTCTTTAGAATATTAATGGTATTCTAGAACAGTTTTTATAGTTAACTGCTGTTAACTTGAAAAGTATCCTTTCACATGTCATGTGAATCTTTTCTGTTGCTTTTCCTTCCCTTTTTATGAAGTGCTGCAGGACTTCCGTATGTGAGTTGAAAGGGTGTGTTCTCCCATATGTGTTGGAAGAGTGTGTTCTCCCATCGGCATTGTAGAGTTGCTCCCGTAATGTCCTTTTATCGGAAGGAGTGTGATTGGCTAGTTCACTCGCATTACCTTCAATGCTTACCTAGTGATTAACACTGTATAACACTAGGGTTTCATAGTTCTGGTTTTGTACCCTCTTTATCACTGACACTGTCTTTCCAACTTTCCTTTTACTTCTCTAAAAAATCTTTAAACCATTTATATTAAGTCAGTTCTTTTCGTTAATAGATTCTAACCTCTTTTTTCCTCCCCCTTTTCTTCAAGACCGTTTGAAGATGCCAATATTAAATTGCCCTTTTCCTATGGGATTGATAGTAAATTATCACCTATTTTCTAAGTAGATGAGGCTTGTTAATAAACTTATCCCATAGAGCAAAATAAGTCTCCGGGTTCGTTACAATTGTTGTATTATCTTAACTTGAAGAGATTTAGAGGTAATTGATTGAATTCTATTAAACTGACAAATGACTAAACGGTAAAAGTTTTTAGGAAGTAAATTAAACACAAGGAAGTTTTAAATGGGTGTACTTATATTAAAGTTCGAATAGTACAGAATTCTAAGACTTACGCACAAGTCTTCAAATAACACAACACAAGTTTTAAATAAACTAGCGGTTGAGTAAACTTAAGGGTTTAAAATAAACAAGGGTCTGAGTTGCCAACTCACGACACCCGTGGATGGACAAGTCCGACCGGACTTGGTCCGACCAACCAGTCTTCAAGAGACCATCGCGAACTATGAACACTTTAGTTAGGTGCCAATGGTATTTAAAGGATGAACTGGAGAGTCCAACCTTCCAGTGAGTGAATAAACTTCTGTTAAGGTACTGATAGTACTTTTCAAAGATGTTTTTCTACTCACTGCAGATAGAAATAACACACAATGCATTATTCAAATTTAACACGCTAGTGGTAATGGCTTTCTATACGATTAACATATAGATCGATCAGATTTACTAATAGTTCATTTTAGTGAAACCTGATTTACTAATAAACATCCAAATTTAAGCATACTATTTCAGAGTCCTGTTTAACCTATACATGATCAGAAATGTTACAAGTTCCTAACTATTAATTAAGTATTTCAATTAGAATAATTGAAGTACTTACTTAATTCTTTTTAAATTAATTAAGTATTAATTTCAATTCTATCTATAGAAAAAGAACTCAATATTCTAAGTTGTATAACTGATTTACAAAGTTCATGAAGTTATATAACTTAGTACAAATTATAAAGTTATATTCTGAGTTACAAGTTATAGCTCTGGGTTACAAGTTATAAAGTTATGTTCTGAAGTTACAAGTTCAAAGCTATTCGTTTATAATTATATTCGAGCTCCTAGCGAGAATAACATGACCATAAATTTAAATAGCATTTCCTTCTAATGAACAGTGTACAAGATTAAAAAGATTATGTCTGATTAAATGATTATCAAATTATAGAAATTGAAAGATTAAGTAAAGATACAAGTTCAGCGTATTAACAATCTTTCTATTGTTAATATAGTTGAATGGGGCTCGATAGTGACAAAATGTACACTTTAAGACTTTAAGTTATATATAATATTTTAAAGAAAGTTTTCTCCATGCTATCAATTGCTTTTGATATATCCCCTTGTAATAGACCAGTTATTTATAATAGGTATAATTGTTTCATCGTAGTAGTACCCAGGGTGCAAATTATAGTGGGGTCGTGGAAGATTAAGTGGAGACATCTTTTAATTTTCAATGGCCCAAAATACAATTTTTTCTCTGATTTTTTTTTTATTATTTTTTCTTTCATTTTCTTGAATATTAAGCAATTTTGGAATTATTTTCTCTATCATATTTAATAATAAGTTGAGATAACATTATAGTCTCATAGAAAGTATATAATTATGCAATAGAGACCATATTTATTATCAAATACATTCATATTATTTGTTTTGCAAAGCAAACACATTATTAAATCATATATCGTAATCTAAAATGGATCTGTAAGAGATTATAGTTGTTAATGGATTGTAACTGCATTATGTTATTTATTTATGCATTGCTAATGAGCCGCAATGAGACCTTTTTCTCTATGATAGAAAATAGTTAATGTTATTTCCGATATTATTACTTAAAGGCACATGTCTCCGTGTTTTATTTACTTGATAAATTATGCTAAAGAAATAGGTGACAAATAATGATATATGAACCATAATCATAATTTGTTCATAATGATTAAATTGTTTGTATAATCGAGTTTTTTTTTGTTCATAAATTATTTACATGAAATTTTTTTATACCTAAATTGTTTTGAATTAATATATTTTGACCTTAATTAATTCATATTCATTAATAATTAATTTAAAATATTTTATCAACTATCAATGAAACGAGTCACCGCATGATGTCAATCTATTAAATCACAGTTTTCATTCAAATTTTCAAATGTTACAAATTTGTCATCGATCGTGTACGCAGACCAATTTTAAAATATTTACAACTATTAAAGTATATTTTTGAAAATGTGAAATTAGTAAACTGCCAAAAGTCATAACGGACACACTTTGTTTGACTGTAGATTTACATCTCAATTGACTTTATTCATTCATTGATATATATTGCGTGCAGCATGACGAACTGTTGTCTCCTATGGTATATACGTACCGCTAGCGCTGCACAGTCGATGACTATCTTTCGTCATTTGGATTAGCTTTGCCATGCAGTCACGGATAGGACCCTTGAACCTCGGGGTCAAGAAGCTAGCTCGTTAGAAGGAGGACGTTCTTTTCCCATTGGAGCAACATTAGTGTCACCGTTAGACCAAGAACAGCTGATTTCTATGGAGATATACGTGCGATTGTTCCTTACCGTATGTAGGACAGACAGAAATCACAGCGATTGTCAGTCCGGCGAAAAAGGAATCTTTGATTTTATCATTTCTTTATTGAATTCATTCCCATTGGACTTTCGAGCTGTTTATTATTAAGGTAATCGAACTTTCTCTTCCTACACAAAAATGTGGGTTTTAATTTATGACTCAAATAATAAAATATCACATGGATGATTTCCTATATATGCGATTTTGTATAAATTCTGAGTTAAACAGTTAATATTTGTTAACAGTATATACCAACCTTAATATGCCTAATTATATGAATTATACTTTCAATATCTAAACTAGTTTAGATCACGTGAAACAGTAGCTTTTCCTCATCCATGACCATAACATTTCTTTTCCAACACTATAAAATCATCCAATGAACACTGATGCTAGAACATAATAAACCTATTAATAAACCTTTATTATTCCCTTTCGATTATTACCTCATTTTAGTATGTGAGATTTAATGTATTACCACATTAGGCAAAAGTTTATTTTCTGAATAGAAAATGTGAGAGATATCAAAACACTCTATTATTCAATTGTCAGTGAGGAGCTGTACCTACATAAAATATATCAACAAAGTGCCAGTTACAGCAAACTTACTCTGCCAATTTAAATATAAAGTATTGGTCTGAAGTTGCAGTATACCTTGGGAGTTTTTAGGAGTAAACAAATTACCAAGTTTGAGAGTTGGAGCAAAAGAAAATAGAAGTTTCTGTTAAAATTGTATTGTAAGTAAGCAGTTCATATTATCTATATGTTTATCTTCTCTCCAACGAATGGGGATGTAAAATTATAATCAAAACAGGTATAAGTTTGTGGTATCTTTTTTTCTAGCATTTAAGCTTCTGAATTAGTTTGTGATATCTTAGCATAATTATTCTGAAGAAATTGAGTATTTAAATTATATAACATCATGATAATATATTATTATTTTTATTTCAAAGTAATGGTTTAATTATTATTCTCAGGTTTTCATTTTTTCTGTTTTAACAAATATGAATATATATCAGTGTAAGTTGATAATAATAAATTTCATTTCAGCAAACGTGTACAAAGAAGACATGTTATTGAAACTTATGTGTAAGGTTAAATCTATTGGGAAATATCGATGGAGTTTCTATATAATATCACATATAATAGGTGACTCTTCTACTTTGCTCTATAAATTTGTTTTAAATGATTAATAATATTAAACATTACCAAATTAATAAAGATAAATTTAATATAAAACATCCTTTTTTTGGTACACCAATAACAATATTTTTCATTTCAGAAATAACTAAGCAACCTTTTATTCTACTAGGGTAAGTTACGAATTATCGGTCAGTACTACGTCTTCGGTCATATAAGAAAAAGGGATATAAAAATTATTATCACAGTACTATATAATAATATTAATTATTATACCGTTTTTTCTTATACGACCGAAGATGTACGTAGTACTGATCGATAATTCGTAACTTACTCTAGTTTTTTGTTATTCTAATTTCAAAATATAATATTTTTTCCATTCACATCCCTATACAAGTACACATCTTCAAGTACACAAGTACACATCTTCAAGTACACAAGTACACATCTTCAAGTACACAAGTACACATCTTCAAGTACACAAGTACACATCTTCAAGTACACAAGTACACATCTTCAAGTACACAAGTACACATCTCCTATAGCTGTATTCTTCAATCTTCAGAACACAGAACTTCAAATTGGAAAAAGTTTAAATTGGAATCATAATTCTCATTTAAATATTCATTCATTATATAGGTTTCTCGATTATATGCCTCTTGTCATTTGCTTCTTGTTATATTTTATTTAAATTAGAGCAAACGTATCTCTTATAAGTTTCAGTAATATAACAAAATGTATTCTAATCATAATGTGTGAACTTATATAGTGGAATTTTGAATATTTAATTATATAAAACTGATTTATTTATTATTCAAGGGTAAACTGTATATTTTATCATTTGTCCGATCTACTTCTTTTCCAGGTATGGAACTCTATAATATAACTGATTCATTGATTTCCTCTCAAAGTGTCATAAGCATATGATTATGTATTGCCACATTTCCTAGTGATTAATAAACATTACTAAAAAAGCAAATTTTCACTAACACTTTCATGTGATATTTTTACCATCGTCAAATTCTATTCGAAATTTACTAATACCATTCATGTGCGCTCTACACCATACCATTAACACCAGCCAAAACATACACCAACCCTTCACTCGTTACCTCTCATACCTACCTCATTACACCTTCCAATATTTACACCAACCCTTTAACCTTTACTCCATACCTACCTCCCTACTACCATCCAATACCTACACCAACCCTTCACCTTTAGATTCCATACCTAAATTACTACACTATCCAATACCTACACCAACTCTTCACCCTTTACATTTCATACCTACCTCACTACACCCACCAATACCTATTACCAACCTTTCACCTTCCATACCTACCTCACTACACCATCCAATTCTTACATCAACGCTTCACTCGTTACTTCCCATACCTATACCTCGATCACTACACCTTTCAATACCTACACCAACCATTAACCTCTCATACCTACCTCACTACACCTTCCAATACCTACATCAAAGTTTACTAAGGAAAACATCGTCTAAATTATATAGCATTATTCAACCAGATTGATTTTATCGCATTTGGTGAATTGAATGAGTTGGCACACGAATGGCGTGCATCAGAGTAAATGATATCGAACAAAGACAGATATATACGGTAAAGACAGTACATTATAAAGATGATTGCTGGGGAAACTTCAAGATATTATATTAAGAAAGAAGTAACATGTTTTGAACAATAGAAAAAGACTGAGGAATAGCTGATAAAAAGTAATAAATAGAAACGATTTCATGATTGAGAGAATGTTGGTGTCTAATTGAGGTTTTTATTCTTTATTGATATCGGATAAAGTTTATAAGGATGATGTAACTGTACATTAATAAAATGTAGTGTTATTACTCAAATGATGCAAAATATATATTAGAATGATATTTGATTAATATGATAGTTTTTTGAAAGCGATAGAAAAATGTATTACATATACATGTTAAACTCCTGTATGTACTATTTGACTGTCCTAATCTATCACTGTGATTTCTTACAGTGCAATCTGAATACATTTACCTGTATACCTCGTAATTGACGAGGTAATTGAGCGCAGGTGGTGCGGAATCATTAAAATTTAATACTTTGATTAGATTCATCAGTGACATCACACTTCTAGAGTTGTCTCATCATACCAATCAATATATTGACTTATTATTTGTATCTTTAGCTGGATTGGTTATTCAACAGCTTGAATAAACGGAAATGAAGCCACGTGGGAAAATCTATGGTATTTAGGTTATTGTTGTTTGGTGTGTGAATTGTAGTACGGTATTATATCATGTTGGTTAAGTCAGGCTGGTGTATTGTACCGCCTGATTGCTGGTATATGATGGTAACATAAAGAAATTAGTATAGTTCGTCTTTAGTTTTATTATTTGAAATTTATCTTATTTTATATTTACATACAAAAAAATATTTAGTGATAATAATTGATCAATCTAATTATGAACTAAAACCATAAATTTTTTGATAGATATATCAGGAATTACCATCATTTTAATTCTGTATACCAATCATTGTCATTCTCTCTAACTATGATTCATAGATATATGGTTAAACACGTGATACGTCTTACAGTAAATGTTCAGCTCTATTATCACCCAATAATGCTAATTAGTTCCATGTTTCATCGTTAGTTTTATCAAACGCACTTCTCAGCAACATGTGAGTGCACATTAAGTACGACATGTGGTCAACATTGCAATTTGCAGAGGTGTACATTAGTGAGCACATGGGAGGGACACATGTTGAATGTGTTATTATCAGATCGATACTCTATAATAGGGAGAGGTTTGTTGTTGCAAAGTAACAGTCTAGGGTTTAGATTTTGAAATGTAGTGGTTAGGAAATTAGTCCTCATTTTACTTACAGAATTAGTACTCAAAATTTCAGGGTGGATTTTTGTGATGTTTCTTATATAATTAGAATAAAAATGATCTTAAGTTTGAAATAGAAAATTGTACGTTATAATTAATTTCATTGATTTTACGGTAATTACTTCGAAAAATTAGTATTAATTTTAATCCGGACTTCACTTCTCTTTTTGATGTCTTTTTTTATTATTTTAGTAAAGGTCCACTTAAGCTTCGAATATTTTTCATCTTCTGTTGTTCGATAAATATTGACTGTTAAATTAAAAATGTTGTAGGAAATTTATTACTTAGTTATAATTTAGCAGTCTTATCGCATATTCCTACAGTGGTGTCTGGCAAAAAATTTGTTTGAATTTTTTTACTCTTATTTCATTTGTAAAAAATAAAAAATACAATATTATTTAAAATAAGAATAACAATCTAACTAAAGTTATATTTTAATGTTAAATAACAATTATATTGTGCTATTAAATAATCCAAAGCAAGTATTTCTAATTAATTTCAAATTTATTATATTTATTTATTTCAATTATCTATGATACCATAATTTTAATAAGTACATCTTTACCTTAAGCTTAGGTGCACCTATACCAGTACTTTTTACTATTTTTTCATTTTATTAATATTTACTTTTAATTTATTGTTTTACTATTATTAATATTTTTAGTAATTTTTAACTTCTCGTTTATTTTGATGTTTTTTACAATTTTTTTATTTTATTTCATTAATTTCTATCTATAGTCTTCTTCACTTTGTTTTTGATCTTCAGATATCTATGTTTTCAATTGAATTTAAACGATATATTCACATTCTTTAATACTAAAAAATTGAACACTAATCTAATATCGACATCATGTATGTTGCTTATAGTACAATTATAATTAATTCACAGAGTTTTAATATACAATAAATATATTACACTAACAAGACCATTTACCAAATTATGCTAATATACATATTATGCCCTTCAATTTAGACCATGCCATTCATTTTCATTAGTCTTCACCTTTTGTAAATTATCTGCTAGAATATGCAGTGTAAAATGTATAACTCTAATGCCATTATAGATTCAGAAGTGAATACACAAAGTAATAAAATGTGTGACAAATTCAGTGAATGCCAATGTGTTTATAATATTACATGCTCCCTGGCAGCGCACCACAGGCCACCCCGACAAATAACTACTCTTTAGTATCTCTAACAACAGCTACAGCTATTTTGTTTTGGCGATAAACAAAATATCGTTATTATTGCCTGGGGCTTTGGGAAGAGTGGAACCATTGTGTTTTAGGGAACTCTCCTAAGTACTTCTGGTGAGACCACCTTGTTAGTAAAGATTGATTGGTGCACGTGGAGAAACGGCACTGTTAGGTATTATGAGTGGAAAAGGTACTTGAATGGTGCGTGTAACTGTGAGGTATTATGAGTGGAAAAGGTACTTGAACGGTGCGTGTAACTGTTAGGTATTATGAGTGGAAAAGGTACTTGAACGGTGCGTGTAACTGTTAGGTATTATGAGTGGACAATTAGGTATTAAAACGGAAAGAAACATTTCACTGAAAGAAAATAATATAATACATATCTTAATATCTAAAAATGTAAACCAGAATTAAACAATAGTAAATATTTTGATGCTTGTTGGAATGTTGAAGTACCATTAAATAATGTTTTTACAGCGGGATGAAAGATTTAATATGATTCGATTTATCACGAATGTAATAGATGTATGAACGATAATATGGAATATATGGGATCGCATTAAACGACAAATAAGTTATTTATTTGTTTGTGTACCGAATAACCATATCAATGTACTGAATGTGAACGAATAGCTGTAATAAATATAGATTGGAGTAAAGAGCACTGGGACTGCTCCAATAAAGCTTTATATGTATTTATTTTATTGTAAATAGCCACACATTGATCACAATTTCTATATTATTTGGCACAATAATATTTATAATATATAAATTACTTATTCAATATTAAATACAACATGATTATAGATTAAAATTTTAAACTTTTATTATGTTTCCAAATCTCGCATATCACTTATTTTATTAATATGAAAAAGTTTCATTTAGAAATAGGTATTTTCATTACATATTATTTACTATAAAATATTGAACGTAACTTTGAGTATAAAAAAATTGAAAATAAATAGTCTGAATGTAATATCCTCCATGTAAATACTATATTACAAAAGTTACATAGTATACAAACAGTGAATTTCATAAGACAGTTTCTTCATTGTGATTACTCAACGTTTCCATGAGGAAACTGTGGTAAATATTGACACAATATGTTTATTAGTTTAGAACTCAACCAAAACTCATTAGGATTTTCATTTGGTCATACAGTTTACAAAATAAACATTCGGATGAAACAAATTTGCGCCCTGGGAATATTTATGGTTTAATGATCTATTTGTGATATTTACGCTCAAATAGATACAAGGTACTTAGAAGAAAAAGGCAGTGAAGTAACATCCTTATAATGAATGTATAGTTACGATGTTTGTTAATATTAACAAATAAGTGGATTTGAAACAATATTTATATTGGAAAAGATATTTTGCGTCGTTTATGAAGATCAATTTGTATTGATGAAGACCATCTTATAAATTATTTCTAGATTGTTACATCATTTATCAAGTTCCTATAAAAATTGGTACGTGTTTAGCAATAATTTATTAAAAAAAATAATAACCATCAATAATCATTAATTTATCGACGTTTTAATGGATGAATGATGGAAATGATATATTTCATTTTAATTGTAAAGCGTTGGCACGTCGCATCCTTTTCTATTTAATTTAAGCGCTTGAAATAGTTGCAATATTTTAAATTAGATATTCCATGAATGTTTTTCAGTGATCTCATTCTGTAATTCATGTCCTTTCATAATATCGCATTATTTTCAAAAACTCGTTTAACTTGTATAGATGAATATTACCAAACAAAAATAAATCGAAAAAGTACACACTATAATGAAATGAAAAACGTACACAATTAATCTCTTTAAGGATATCTGAAGTTGCACCCGTTGCATCTTCATCAAAACCAACACAAGAGAAAAAAAGGATAGTAAAGAAAATCTTTATGATCCCTTTTGTCATTCTCTCAAAAGAACTCATTTGTCCCGTTCTTCCTTTATATAATATACATATACTCACTTCTTGCCCAAACTTTATGTTTTTCATCATAAATTCTAGAGAAAGAGAAGGACATAAAAGAGTCAAAGGAAATGTGTCTCAGAGGAGCATCTGACAGGGGAAGACACTTTGCCTCTTTCTCTGCCACACTCTTGGTCTATTATCAAGTAACTATTGCTTAACTATGTATAAATAAAGCTATCCTTAGAAATAAGTGCATTGAACTACAGAAAACTGTTTGGAAATATGTATTGATCAATACTTATTCTGCTGAAACTTAAATATTTTCACAAAGAATAGTACCCAACCTATATGTAACATGTAAACGAATAAAATGTGGATATTTATATCTGAAATTAACATATATAAACTCTATGTTTTATATGAACAATGCCAAGGGACTATATTCATATAAATTCCACCACCTGTCCAATAAATTAAATCAAATAATTTTCATAGATAAGGAAACCAGGGCAATTAATTGAGATGTTGAATCCATATAATAATTCTATTTTAGTGTTATCTGCCACAGGACCCGCGTACACTGATAATGTCGCTACCCTGATGATGTACATCGTTCATGGCTTCTTTCTGCCTCTCATATAACCACTACCACTGTGTATAGACTCCGCAACACAAGTCCACATAAATGTAAATGAAGATTACAATCACAATAAAATCAGGCGGTTTACATTAATTTTCTGGCAAAACTAGATTCGATCGCAGCTTGATAACTGAGTCAGGATTTATCTGTTGCTTTGTCTATTGTATAACTTATGAGGTATATTTTTACGAGATAACAACTTCTTAATTACATGAACAGAGGCATAATTTCGATATCCTTCATTAAGAATAAACTACTGAATATTGGGTGGTAGTATAAAATGAACAGTTAACCGATTGCATGGAAATGATAAATGAAGTATTATCGCTTCTTAAATAATAGAATGGACAGTATGATCAAAGTAATATCATAGGATGTGTTATTAATTATCGGTCATTTTCACATCTTCGATCATATAAGAAAAAACGATATAATATATATTTTTTTTAATTGGTGTCCAATTAAAAAAATCATTATTATCAAATCGTTTTTCTTATATGACCGAAGATGTGAAACTGACCGATAATTCGTAACTTACCCTATATTTAAATTGTTTGCCACTGCAAGAGGTAAAGTCAATGTATGAAGCAAATACTTCAAACGCCATCGATTCCAGTCTTCACAGCTCTAAAGTTACAGTCTATAATGGGCATATGAACAAAGTTTAGATTCCAGAGATATTGTGCGGAAGCCATTCCGAAGCTCTTCCTGGGGCTGCTTTTTCTTGGGCAATTTACAGCGTATCCCAGACACATGTCTCAGAATCCCGTGATTTATTGAGTCGGCTAAGACCTGATCTATTGAGAACCGATACTGTCACTCACAGGATTGTCATCTGCTCTTGGAAACAGCCGCAGAAAAATGGAATGGCGTACTACCCGGGAGAAAGTTAACTGTGGATAGTAGGGGAGAGAACATAAGAACATGGAATGGGGCATGAGCTATCAGTGAAGAGAGTAAATGTGGTTACTCATAGAATCTGATTTAGAAAATTGGAATGGTGTTACTCTTGGAAAAAAATGTAGTTATATCTTTCATAAAAAATATTGTATTCTATTTTTATATCACTATTCAAACCAAATTGAACACAATTAATAGTAATATGTGATGATTTCTATTTCCAATGTAAAATTGTATCTTTTATATATAGATTATTTGAATTAATATTTACTTACCTAATCGTTAACTGTATCCATAATATATTTTATAAATTCTGCTTTTGATAATTGAAACAAATAATAAACTGAGCTATCTTTACCAATAGATTGCAACAAGATATAGAAGTCGTAGCTCAATTTGAAGTATGATTGTTGACATAGGGGGTCGTATATTTTAACTGGGCATTTAATAGCTGATATTGCCATTACTATATATCAGAGATACGTTTCTACTATAGTTTACAGCGCACCGAAGTGTCATTTAAGAACTCGTTTATTCATAGCAGGTACACCCATAATTCGTGAGTAATTTGGGAGACATGAACATGATAAATCAGGAATTAAACACGTATGTATAGTCACGAATAACAGTGACTATAGTGTCATTTGTACTTCATTAGTATGCTATCTGATTTCTATGCGTAGTTAATGAAGTGATAAAAAATCACTGAAGATTTAATAAGATATGAAATGGTTCTCGTCACCATAAGCCATCGTTAAAATTTTGATTCCACTTATTAGGTACAAATAGATATTTTGTGTTTGATTCTTCAATATGTTCTTTCGAAATGTTGACTAAAGAAGACATGTTTAGTATAAATTACAACCATACAATATAAAATAAATGCTACTTCTTTTGAACTGATAAATAATTAGAGTGGGAAATATATAAACCTTCATCTACAATTTTCAAGATACTTTCAAAATATTTTACATAATATCTATAATATTTATTTTGGAGAAGTGGAACAGTTTTACTTCGATCGTCATTAAGTCCAAAAAAAAATATGTTCAACCGAATAAATATTTTTTTATTATTTGAAGATAAAAATATTTTAGTTTCTCTTCTCATTTTACAAAATAAAATGATATCTTCATTTATAAAATAATGTAGGATTTTCTTTATAAATATAAATTGTCTGATATAAAGAAGCGATATTCATTCATTATATGTATAGAGACTTCACCATTCATTCACACCGATAGAAATTACATTCTAACTCCAATCAATCGAAACACTATAAAAATGAATAGAACATCCACTTCTGTTTCTATCCTTTGACTGAACAGACAAAGAGTCAATGCCTCCTTCTTTGTGAGGATACGCATCCTCGTGTGGTGCCTAGAACATCCTCTCAAACTAAGGTTCAGGGGATCCTCAATAGCACCAAAGTTTACTTTGACTTAAGAGGTTTCAATAGGATCATAGGATTTCGAGTGGGAACTTATGCGCCCTCAATATCAGGAATGAGGTAAAACTGATCACCTCCTCTATACACGATTTTTTTTAAATTAATTTACGGAACAGTTTCCAAATACAAAAATTTTGTAATATAAGAAGAATATTCTTTTATATCACAAGTTTGGTGAGAGATAAAGTTCATTCTTGAAAGGATTGAAGCATCTTTGTTCCCTGGTTAAGGCTATCTGTGCCATAATGCATAATATGCAAATTATCCCCAGAGAACGAAGAGAGCGAAGAAGCCTAGAATGCCGCCACTCAAACTGTTATTGTCAGCAACTCCAGTGAAGGGGAATGATGTAATCCATACAGTAATGGCTAGCTGAAATGCTCCACATAAATTATAATTAGAGCAGCTATCATATTGCCTGATACAAACACATTAACCGAAGCGAAAACACCTGAATGTTGATGAGGAGACTAAGTGCTATGGTTTGGGAGAGAAGGCAACGTCGCTAAATAAACATACAATATTACGAAGGTATAGCTATTGTCTTTATTGAAGTTAACCTTACTGACATTTTATTAGTTTCTTTATTTAACATTCTTTCATAGATATTTAGACTCATATTGATTTACCAGAACTAACAAAGAAATTCTAATGAGTACATCTAACTATCGTAATTTCTAACTGTACAGATATATCACAATAACTCATAACTTTGTTTACTTTATATTTAATTGTTGTATTAATATAGATAAATATGCAGTAAATCAAATCTATGACATCCACACCTCAAGTCCCACATCCAATCATACATACCATCACCTATGCAAATAATGGTATAATTTCTGTTGCTGACAGTACCCTCTACATTGATTCGGAGATTAATATGCTGAGTATGAGACCCTCGACAAAAGGACGAGGTAAAACTTGAAGAACAGCTCGATATTAAATTCTGGAGCGACGGCTGCCATATTTTCATAGCAGTCAACAGTCGCCCATGAAGTCAAATACGATTGAACGGTGAACATTTCGAGAAAACACCGCTCAACATTTTGGACCATTCCGATATTTCAAGAAGTCGATTTACTATTTGATGCATGAAACTTACATTTGATATATGCAACTCAAAATGCACCGGTAAGTTCAAGCAGAATAATCTGTTTCATCATGATTTGTTAGATAAATTGTAACTAATTAAATAAATATAAGAAAGTAGACATTTTTAAACTCGAAAGCGAGGAAGCTTCGCAAGAAAATATATAATAATTTTTCAGGAGAAACTGTATAAAATTTTAACTCTCTACTATATTCGTTTATTTAGATTTACATAAAATTTAACAATGAATTATGGAACTCCAAATAAGAAAATATACTAAAATTTGATTATGAAAATATAATTCTCATTAAAATATTTATAAACATGCTGAATAGAATGACATGAAAACATTAAGTAACTACAAAATTCCCTTTAATAATTTATTCTTCTTAACCAAACAATTATATCAATACAGGCCTACCAAGAGAAAAAGTTTTAATCAATTTTAATTCACACCCTTCACAATAATCTCTGAAGCCACCAAATCTTTTTCTCTGGTTATTCAAACGTAATCTATATTTACATACTTTTTATTACATACACAAGAATTCGATCTTAAATATATATCAAATATATATTTTACCTAAAATATTATTGTTTATATTATTACAAATAAATACACACGTGTTTTGTTGCGTATATATTATATTTCTCTGTTTCTGTCCCGAACAAATAAATCAAATTATTCCTAAGTGTGAAGTTGCAGCGGGGAAAATTGTCTGCCAAATCTGCGGAGCATGAAACATACGTATTAGTTCAGACGTGACAACATTATCTACAGAATGGAACAGCTTCGGCTGATACCTGAAAGACGAATAGCTCCATCAGTTTGATATATCGTCTCACAGGAGTCAACTTCAATGCACAAGTTAGTCAATTTGGCATGTATGGATTTAGTTTTATCACAGTTGGAAAAATTATTGTCAGAAGCCAGATCGACCGTCCATTGGAATCGAAAGCAACTGAATTTGGTTCGGGAATAGAGTTATAATCTTCTATGATTCCATATCTTGTTTTTTAGTTATATAATATAGTAATATAGAATATTGGATTCAGTCGATGAATTTAATTTAATAAACAATATATTGGAGGCGCGATTGAAGTATAACTTCAATTGTGTGTATATCGCGAAAACAGAATAGGAAGATATATGATTAATTGATATTGAAGAAATATCCTTAACATTGAATAATAATCCAAAGTCCAGTGTATTGGCCTATTCTTTGTTGAATAGTATAGCTATATCCGTTATTCTCAGTATGTCGTTCACATCTGTCGATAATTATATTCGTCTACAAAAATGCAATCATCACTTCATATAAATTTCTCGTGATGATACCGGTTATAAAAAGTGTCACCCCACGGAATGGGAAACATAAAATCTCTCCTAACCGTACTCTCGGTCGACAAATTATATCATTAGAATGGAAGTTGGCCATTCCTCTTCAAATAACAGACAATAGCGTTGCAATTTAGCAATGTAAATGCAAATTCCATTGGCACATACGCGGTAATGCATATCCTCCCATTATTATTTTTCAAAAGCAATTCCCGCCTCGGAAATTTTCGATATTGAAACCGAGAGTCGCCGTCGCCGCGTATGCGCGTCTATTCGAAATTGAATTTCTCTATTGTTTGGAGATATTATACGAGGCAGCCATGTACAGGGAGAGCTCTTATTACTTCATCATATCGTGATATAACTGGCAAGTAGCAAGCCGACTGTACTGCCATTCTCACCATATTCTGAATACACTGGAACCCGTAAATTGTTATTTATGAAATCTACATCTCTGTAGAGTACAGAATAGCTACTTGATGTTTCAACCACTTGTTCAGAGTCCGAGTTTCATTACTGTGATCTCTCTTTCAGCCCAGACATCGCGTTTCAGTGACTGACTGTACATGTGTTGATGTCTGAAGAGACAAATAGGGTCTGGAAAAAAGTTCTATAATGCTAGGGGAATATTAAGAAGTTATGGTAGATGTTGAGAAGTCTGTGTAATATACACAGAGGGTAAGTAAAGGCACCCCTACATAGGAAATGAAGGGCTACCACCGGATCTTCTCATACATGTTTATGTGGAAAATTCATACTGGGTGTGTCGTCGCATGTCGACATCGTGGCTGAATGGATGACCCTATAAAGATGTTTTTACTCGACTTTTTTCGTGGCTTTTAGTTAAATAAGCGACAAGATGCGCAATACATCAGCATTGGCTTCAGCATGCGAGAGATAGGAAACAAATTGGAAGTTATAGGGGTGGAGAATTGAAGTCAGCTATTAAGACGACATGTGCTCGGAATAGCCCTACCATAAAAACAAACATTGATGAATTACCACTTGGTGAAAAAAATATATGCGTAGATTAGTAGTGAAAAGAAATTATTTGGTATTATATCACATTAATTTTGTGATTTTTAACTATTATGATAGGGAGTCTTTGCTATCATTTAAAAGTACCATTCTAAATCAAAATTTAAATACTTTTTTAGAAAGGTAATTGTATAACTCAAATACTTCGTTCATATTATCATTATTTAATTTAAAAAAACTAATAGTTCTTCTACATTAAACTAAGAATGGTAAATAGTATACAGTACATAATAAAATATTTCTTTATAGAATATATATAAGGAAGTAACATTTACTATAGGTAAGCTTAACTACATGTCTCAAGATCAAAATCCCATCAGATTCAATGAGCTACAGTGATTACAGTTTAATTTTAATCACATATTATATATCTTCATTAAGCTGCCTCCGAATTCATGTCATGTATTCTGTATATGGTGTCTTTAGGTGGGTAATGGAAATCACCTACTGTACACTAGCTCTTGGAACCACAGTGAACGTAATTGCCCCCTGTTGCTCTGACAACTTCTCCTGCACTCTAACGATATTACCTTTATTACTTACACACGTCACAATCCTCTTTAATGACTCCCTAAAATGATCAGCTATAATAATTAAATAGGAGAGTATAACTCATCATTAATGCTCAAAACCGGAGCATTCCACTCTAGTTGACTGTACCTACCACATCATATCAGGAAGATTAGAAATTAAAGATAATATTTGGTAGTATTTTAATCTTAAAATTTAATGTTAGGTTTAATTAATAATCATTAATATTTTATTGGATAAATTTGAAGTTATTTTTTTACAAAACCACATCATAAATATATCGAGAGCATTGGAAATTAAAAAAAATATATCGTCAAAGGGCTAATTTATCAATAGTTAAATCTAAAAATCTAATTTCAGGTGATAAATAATGATCATTAATGTATAATGAGATAAATTTGAAGTTAGTAATTCTTTTTTATAAAATAGCAATATTAAATTAAGGGAACATATGCAGGTAGATATTAGATGTGTTTTAATTGGAGGTACAAGATGGATTCAGAGAAGAAGGCAATAACATGTGGATATTACATGCCCCTTTATTTGGAAAGACTTTGAAGTTCTGGATATACAACTAATTTGTACTTGTGAGACATGTTACCTTTTATTCGACATTGAATTTAAATGATTAAATGTACTGCAATGGGAACTATTGGTACATTTCTGATATGTATTGGATTTAAGTTTTATTCATTAAATAATGTGGTACGTTGTTAAGAACATTAAATATATAAATAGAAAAATACATTTTTGGTTGTAGAATTGCTACTTTACTTTGGTAACACTTGTGCCATAAATCAATGGCATCGATACTTCTGTCAACGGTAATATTATATAGTTAGTAGTAATCTATGATATAATGTCCGATACTATGTAATTTGATGTACTATCAGGGAAAAAAGTCACTGTGATGATGTACTATCAGAGAAAAGAGTCACTGTGATGATGTACTATCAGAGAAAAGAGACACTGTGATGATGTACTATCAGAGAAAAGAGTCACTGTGATGATGTACTATCATAGAAAAGAGTCACTGTGATGATGTACTATCAGAGAAAAGAGTCACTGTGGTGATGTACTATCAGAGAAAAGAGTCACTGTGATGATGTACTATCAGAGAAAAGAGTCACTGTGGTGATGTACTATCAGAGAAAAGAGTCACTGTGATGATGTACTATCAGAGAAAAGAGTCACTGTGATGAAGTACTATCAGAGAAAAGAGTCACTGTGATGATGTACTATCAGAGAAAAGAGTCACTGTGATGATGTACTATCAGAGAAAAGAGTCACTGTGATGATGTACTATCAGAGAAAAGAGTCACTGTGATGATGTACTATCGGAGAAAAGAGTCACTGTGATGATGTACTATCGGAGAAAAGAGTCACTGTGATGATGTACTATCAGAGAAAAGAGTCACTGTGATGATGTACTATCAGAGAAAAGAGTCACTGTGATGATGTACTATCAGAGAAAAGAGTCACTGTGATGATACGTAGTATCAGAGAAAAGAGTCACTGTGATGATGTACTATCATAGAAAAGAGTCAATGTGATGAAGTACTATCAGAGAAAAGAGTCACTGTGGTGATGTACTATCAGAGAAAAGAGTCACTGTGATGATGTACTATCGGAGAAAAGAGTCACTGTGATGATGTACTATCAGAGAAAAGAGTCACTTTGATGATGTACTATCAGAGAAAAGAGTCACTGTGGTGATGTACTATCAGAGAAAAGAGTCACTGTGATGATGTACTATCAGAGAAAAGAGTCACTGTGATGATGTACTACCAGAGAAAAGAGTCACTGTGATGAAGTACTATCGGAGAAAAGAGTCACTGTGATGATGTACTATCGGAGAAAAGAGTCACTGTGGTGATGTACTATCAGAGAAAAGAGTCACTGTGTTGATGTACTATCAGAGAAAAGAGTCACTTTGATGATGTACTATCAGAGAAAAGAGTCACTGTGATGATGTACTATCAGAGAAAAGAGTCACTGTGGTGATGTACTATCAGAGAAAAGAGTCACTGTGATGATGTACTATCAGAGAAAAGAGTCACTGTGATGATGTACTATCAGAGAAAAGAGTCACTGTGATGATGTACTATCAGAGAAAAGAGTCACTGTGATGATGTACTATCAGAGAAAAGAGTCACTGTGATGATACGTAGTATCAGAGAAAAGAGTCACTGTGATGATGTACTATCATAGAAAAGAGTCAATGTGATGAAGTACTATCAGAGAAAAGAGTCACTGTGGTGATGTACTATCAGAGAAAAGAGTCACTGTGATGATGTACTATCGGAGAAAAGAGTCACTGTGGTGATGTACTATCAGAGAAAAGAGTCACTGTGGTGATGTACTATCAGAGAAAAGAGTCACTGTGATGATGTACTATCAGAGAAAAGAGTCACTGTGATGATGTACTATCATAGAAAAGAGTCACTGTGATGATGTACTATCAGAGAAAAGAGTCACTGTGGTGATGTACTATCAGAGAAAAGAGTCACTGTGATGATGTACTATCAGAGAAAAGAGTAACTGTGATGATGTACTATCAGAGAAAAGAGTCACTGTGATGATGTACTATCAGAGAAAAGAGTCACTTTGATGATGTACTATCAGAGAAAAGTGTCAATGTGGTGATGTACTATCAGAGAAAAGAGTCACTGTGGTGATGTACTATCAGAGAAAAGAGTCACTGTGATGATGTACTATCGGAGAAAAGAGTCACTGTGGTGATGTACTATCAGAGAAAAGAGTCACTGTGGTGATGTACTATCAGAGAAAAGAGTCACTGTGGTGATGTACTATCAGAGAAAAGAGTCACTGTGATGATGTACTATCAGAGAAAAGAGTCACTGTGATGAAGTACTATCAGAGAAAAGAGTCACTGTGATGATGTACTATCGGAGAAAAGAGTCACTGTGATGAAGTACTATCAGAGAAAAGAGTCACTGTGATGATGTACTATCGGAGAAAAGAGTCACTGTGATGAAGTACTATCAGATAAAAGAGTCACTGTGATGATGTACTATCAGATAAAAGAGTCACTGTGATTAGTTTATTATTTCACGAAGCATTTTAATATCAATTTCCATTATTTTCTAATCCTAATTACACTAAACCTGTCTAGAGGCTTAACTTAATTTATTCATAGATTATGTAATTAATAAAAAATCACCAGACATATTCTCTTTTACATGAATATTGTCTGTGTCCATGTTAAGCTGGTGAAACTGTAGCACACTTATGATAAATGCATGAAATATTCATATTGCAGCGTATGGTCTCCTTACACTGAACTCGAACTCTAATTTCTGTTTTTTAAATAGACCGCCCTAGGATATTCACTTCAATGTACAGATATTTATAATTACATACAAAATAATGCTAGAAAATTAAATAACACGAATAGCATAGAGTAAGTTACGAACTATCTGGCAGTACTATTAGAACAACTGGTATCTTGTATATCAATAAATAACAATCAAATAATTATTATATAGTTTTTTTCTTATATGGACGAAGATGTGAAACAGACCCATAACCGAATATATTCTCTTTCTCTCAAATCATTTATATAGTATTATAAATAACATGTGTGAATTTAATTTATGCTCATGTGTATAACTATTCAAATTCTTTCCTCGTTTATATAATTGTGTTACTTTTTGTCGACGTGTGTTACTTTGCATCATTAGTTACACTTGTAAGAATATTCCTAACATTCTTAGTAATGTTCTATAGTAGAAAATGTTAAAAATATATTGAACTATGACAGAAAATCCTTTGTTATTTCTGGATAAAACAAATTTAAACAATTTTTTAGATGTTGATTTTTTGGGGGAAATAATTTATTTCAAAAATATATTTTTTGTGGACAAAAATATTTTTTTTTCTTTTTTACCTAAATAAAATTAGAAATTTCTTCCTACTCTGATGCAGAAAATCGTATTTTTTAACTGTTATAACAATAGAATGTGTTTATCACTCAATATCGTGGGTGTAAAAGCATTTCAAGTTTCTTCAATGATTAACAGACAGAGAACATACTGCAAGGTATCACAAATGCATACAGAGGAGAACAATTCATAATAATCACTAGGTCCCGTTAAGACGAAAAAACTGCCTCTATGATTCCTGTCGCAGATAAGTCGGATGGAGGCCGACACGACATCAAGCCTCATCTCAAATGATCACTTTGTGAGACCGGTTGTCCACTACACAGTTGCCCACTGAGAAATTACATAGAGAGAAAAACTGCCTTACACGAGTACCATCCATTAAAAAGATTCATCACTTATATCAACAATAATTTGATTAACTATTTTCTACACGTATATATTCCATTGCTATGTAATGATACCTTAGTGTTATAGTAAAGAAATTAAAAATTCTTTTTAGCTGGTAGTACCTATGTTGAATTGCTACGTGGACCACATAGCTTGATTTTCATGCAGCGGGTATCGAAATTAGAAGGGAGATGGATGTAATACATCCACAATACAAACATATTCCATTCCAATGTCGGTTATCATGTAGCAATCCATCTTGGCAAAATTTTCTTATACGCTCTTTTTCTCTTCAGTTTGTTGTTATAAAATAATAGTGAACTTTTTATAGAGATCATGATTCGATTTTAGATATTATTAAAACAACGTCGCGGTACTTAGACACTTACAGTCCTTGGACAATGGGCCTTAAACATAGGCAGTGAAATAATTTTACTTAACCAAAAAACAACCTTTTACTCAAAATATCCTAGTGAAATTATTATTATTATATCGTTTTTTCTTATATGACCGAAAATGTGGAACTGACCGATAATTAAGAACTTACCCTATAAATAATTTTTTTTGTTGAAAATAAAGCTCCAGGATTCAGTTTTTTGAACTATTTCTTTTAAATTCAAAAATCCTTCCAAACCACATTTTTAGAATGCAAATTCACCGTTCATGATTATGGTAAACAAATTCCTATTTCGAAAGTTCGCTATATATTGATAATATTGGAAACCTGCAGACGGAACTAATAGTATTCACAATACACTCTATATAAAGAACACAAGGCACTCTGTCTCTCCACGCGTCTCCTAATCAAAATAAACTCCCATTTTTCACACTCGAAATATTTCTCTTTTTTTAAGAGTTGTGTACAAAAACTTTCTTTGTTTGCTTTTTAGTTGTTGTTTTTGTTGCGGTTCTACATTTCAAGGTACGGGAATACTTCAAGACGCGTGCGTTTGTTAGTCCCAAAGTTTTTATTACAGGAAATACATTCCGAACAAATATTTAATATCTACCGTTAGTTATTATATAGATGCAGTATATCCTATATCTTTATAATATATACCGGAACTGTAATTCTTTTTTCATTATATATATATTCTTTAATTTATTTAACTGCCCAGGACACCCTTAGTGCGGTAACAGAGTTAATTACCCCTAAAAAGTGTCTGCAAAAAGTGACCGAACTATAATTATTAGACTCTTTCGAAGCTTTTCAAGTTTTTCTTTATCCACAAAGAACCACAGTACCACATGCGAGGTGTGGTTACTGATATTATTGTGCGGTCTGGTCCACTGCGTGTTGGTGAAGAGTATTATTAATGTATATATAGACCATATAATTCCAGCTTCAGTTCATTACCGAATTGTGTAAAAAAATGAGATAATTTACCATGAAATAATCTATAATGAAAAATATATTAAATACATTTATTTTTACTCATATTTTATCAAGAATAAATTAGCAAAATATTAAATTTAAATTTTTTTAAACCCTCTAGCAGGCAGAGATATAGAAAATTTAAGTATCCAAATGTGATCCTTGGTGCTGTATCGGGTTAATTCTATTCCATGCCATTGAGTACACCGTGGCAATTAACTGCCACCCTTCTATTTCCTCCTAAATGACACTTGCCATTGTTTCAATATCCCATTGATCCGCTCTAACTGTCACTGTATAAGCACCCCATGATGGATATATCCACATCTGTCTGCAATATCCCACCTGCAGATAATTAACACCTTTATCCCCAGCCTATATGTACAGGGTGTACCGCATGATACTGACTCTTTTTATTTGCTGAAAAGACACGAAAGAGTAAATGATTTTACCTGCTTCTGATTACAACCAAAGGAAAATATTAAACAATTTCTTGTAACTTATTATCCTGCTTTATCATTGAAGATATGAATAGTTATGGAGCGAAATAGATCAGTTAATTCTGGTACACTATCTGCTTATATATTTCTCTAGCCTATAATGTAGTACCTATAATTTGAGTATTTGACATGGAATTATTGTGAAATAAATAACTATTTGTTGTTCACACTGTTAGTTTCTCAATATACGGTTTGTTGTTAACTGAAATATTTTTCTCGTTAACTACATTCATTAATTATAAACTCTACACAGTGCACACTATGTGTCCTAAACTGCAAATTATGTATCGTGAACTACACACTATGTAGCGTAAACTACACACTATGTAGCGTAAACTACACACTATGTAGCGTAAACTACACACTATGTAGCGTAAACTACACACTATGTAGCGTAAACTACACACTATGTAGCGTAAACTACACACTATGTAGCGTAAACTACACACTATGTAGCGTAAACTACACACTATGTCGCGTAAACTACACACTATGTAGCGTAAACTACACACTATGTAGCGTAAACTACACACTATGTAGCGTAAACTACACACTATGTAGCGTAAACTACACACTATGTAGCGTAAACTACACACTATGTAGCGTAAACTACACACTATGTAGCGTAAACTACACACTATGTAGCGTAAACTACACACTATGTAGCGTAAACTACACACTATGTAGCGTAAACTACACACTATGTCGCGTAAACTACACACTATGTAGCGTAACTACACACTATGTAGCGTAAACTACACACTATGTAGCGTAAACTGCACACTATGTAGCGTAAAATACACACTATGTAGCGTAAACTACACACTATTTATCTTGGATTTATTCCCCTTGTGAATGATACTGAAATATTTCTTCAAAAAAAGGTGTAAAGTAATCCAAAATGTAACAACTTATTGTGTACTTCTATTTTATTCTGTGTTTGATAAGCATTAGAGTTCATTTAGAACAAAAACCTGTACGTTAGATCTATAATGCTATTCCTATGTAGAATTTAAATGTGGAATAGAGATGACACTAGGATGAAAAGGACGGAAGATTCACGTGTGTAGTGAAGGGTTCACTCTATCGAATAAAGAATTTGATTAACGAATAAAGGAATAGACTGATTGGATGTAAATTAGATGGATTGTTGTTCAGATGTTTCAAAGGACCTATTGATGTACCACTGTGGTGCGGTGAACTCTTTTTCTAATGTTACTAAAACTTAAAAATATTTGGTATTACTTTTAGTGGAGGGAGAAGAAAAATTAGATACTGATTTACCTATTTTTATTTATTTCAATTTAAAAATTTGTTTCACAAACAGAGTTCTGAATTTCCCAAAATATTTTTTGTGAATAAAATAATTCATACATGAAGAATTTGTAAAGTTAGAGCAAAATTAATGTCTATTTTTGGGTTTAAGTGACTATATATATATTCTTATCTATCATTGAAATAAATTCACATTAAAATTTGATATCAATATTTCTATCAAACAGCTGCAACTTGAAAGCTTATCGTAGTTTTTCATTCTTTTTATGAAGAAACCTACACATATAAGTTAGCTAAGCTATTAAATAAATATTACTCATTATCAGATAAATAGTGTAGACTCATGAATATTATTATATAATAATACACCTAATAGCTTTTCAGTTGGCCTGAATGGTAGGTAATGTAATTGAAATTTCACGGTACGCCGTCAAAAGGTACTCTGCTATTATCAACGCAAGGAGTTCGGTGGAAAGCGTCTTCTACAAAAGAACTCACTATAATAAAGTTGATTGGGGACTTTATTTTCCCACCCTCCAAAAAGCCAAAATCCTCGCATACATGAATAATCGATAATTTCTTATTGTGTTGATTTTTAACACCTGTTGAAGTATTTTTCGGACACTTTACCTACTGAAGTTGATTGATAGGGAGAGGATGAATAGCAAATTAGATACAACATTGCCTACTCCAGCTTCAATGAACGCTATCCTAACTCTCATCGCCTTTACACACAAAAAATATCTTTGGGGATGAGTTATGAATATGAACGGCCTTTTATAGGTTAACATATTACAACAATATTAATCTTCATTATTAACCAGAGTTGATGTTTGGGACGCTATAAGCACCAAATTAGAATCAAATATGGTAATGGGCCTCATAGTAAAACAGATATGGCCAGTATTTCTCTAGCCATTCATTAAATATGCTAATAAATAGAATATTTCTATGTTCCTCTGTCACTACAACATTCATTAAAATATAAGGAGCGTTGTATAAACTATCACAGTTTATGCATGTGTTGTTCATTCTAAGCTGGTAGTTATCTTACGGGTGTGATAATGTGAAGAATTGTCCTGTAACAGTTACAAATGGTTTAATTGTCACTTACAACCTCTACTAACGTTAACCCTGTTATTATTTCGAACAAATTACAAACGGATATTGATTTTTGGCAGGTCAGTAATTTAGGTAATTATTTTAATGTTTTAGTTGATTGCGATAATAATTTCAAAGTTATAGAATGGGAACTACTTTTAGAAAAAGGTTACCGTTATTAATATTTTAATGCGTAAAGAATCGGTACCATCAACAGTCATTTATTATTGATTAGAAAACTTTTAGAGTAAATAAACACTTTTAAATATAAAAATACTGTAGTTCTTCTCTTAATCTTAATATATTCTACTTTACAGTCACAGTTAAAAAGTAAATTAAGTGCAATGTAATAAAACACCCCAGACACAGCCAATGCTAACGAACCTACTGAAATCATATTATTGTCTCACTAAAAGAAAAGTCGTTAGATCTTACCAACCTTAACCTTGAGGAGGCCATAAAAATTTATGGTCCCTACCGCAGGTTTCCCTTATAACCATAAAAGCCGCGGAAAAGAACATTAGCAGTTTAATAAGGAAATGAAGCTTTAATGTACGACAAAAAGGAGTATTGGTTGGAACCCGTTCAGCTGGAAATAATCGGTTCGAATTCTGTGTTTTTGCATTCAACAGGTTCATGTATCGAGCACAATGCTATGTGTGTAAATAGTGAACGTGTACTATAAGAATTATTATGAAGTGATTTGAGGTTAGATAATCGAAAGATATAATAATATATGGGTGGTCTTTATTTAATGAACTGGGAATAAGATGTTGTTAATGCATTATATATACGGTTAATAATAATGTAGAAGAAGGTATTTTTTGTATTTGATGATTATTATATTGTTAATTATAATCTATACTGGAAGCAAAATATACCATTACAAAATTAGTGAATATTAAAAGAAAATTTAAATTTGTTAAAATACAATTGACTTAAAATGCGGATTAGTATATATTGATATAGGGTATTTATGCTAATTCTCAATATTATAATTATAAATTTATAGACAATACTAGATTGTCCCGCCAAAAATTTCACTCTTGGTATTTGCACATTCTTAGTGATGTACCGATATGGTGTCTGACTGAGAATATGCGAATTACGCTCATACTCACTATTGATTAACTCTATTTATATTTCAGTAGTTCTTTGTGCTATAGGCACTGTAACTTATCTAGCAGTTCATACAAAGAATTTTCTCCCCTCTAAATAGGCTTACACTTTCCCACGACTGCGTGTGTCTGTGCCGATGTACGGCAATTGGATTATAAGAGCATCTCCGGGTCGATAGATGATATCACAGAAAAATAGTCCCAAACAATGGCAGACAATGATTGTGTTATCATAAGTCAACCCCAAAGCGGTACGGGTTTAACCAGTGATCGATATGAACTTTGGTCCAGAAAATACGGTTTGATTTTTCCTCAAATAAAAATATATTAGTTTTTAAAATTCAATACTCAGAATTGTAAAATAGATAATATTCAATGAAAAACTAATGGTAATTTGGTAAATTTGATAGATTCACTAAATGCATTCTTAAATGGAAACACAATTTAGATAAAACTTTCATGATATTGCAACAATGTGATATTTCAGAAACAGATAATTTCATCTTAGCAACAGAATATGATTCACAGTTTGTCACATTGGTTACCATGCGATATGATTTAACATGTGTAATTTAGTGGGGCGTCCACCACCTCAACCCCTTTCAATTCCACGGGGAAATGCTCCACACAGTTTGTCATCTGTGATCCTCTACATTACCACCATTGTTTGTGTACCTACCATAACAAAAGTGAAGATACGGCAAGCGTGTATGCACCATTTGCTATTTATCTTTTTCTCATGGAAGGTCTACAACCTCCAACAACAACAAAATGCCACGCCGACTCAGTTTATTAATGTTTTCCTACACGGCACATGTATTCTCTATTTCCCTTCGTAACAGATAAGGGCAGATGCAGTTGAGTTAGAACTGTTGTAAAGATAAATAGAAAACTGACAGTGCACGTGTATTGACTGCGCAACTCTTTACGCCATTTAAATTCGGAGATTATGAATCTCCCCCTCCTTTGTGGTGAGTGTGACGTCCAAATCTTTATCGATTGATTAGAAACCTTTTTTGAATTTCCGTAAGACGATCTTAATCCGTAAAAACGCGGGGACTTTATAAAGTTGAAGTGACTATTTTATGTTTTCATTTGTGTAGGGTGGGATAACGCTTTTTAATGGGAAAATATTGTCTATTGTCTAAACAAAAACAAAAAATTCGAATATGAAATTTTTTTTTACAACTATTGAAAAAATAACAGTTGTTTCAATAAGAAAATGTAATGAATAACTGTATGATACTATTTATTATAGTTAAATTTACTATCAACCAGAAAATCATGGGTGTTTCAGTATCTGATTTAGTGTTGATTTAACAAGTTCATTTTCGTAAAAAAAATGAATTCCTTCAATATTTCATTCAAATTTTCTCTATATTTTATAACTTTCAAATCAATATTAGAATTAGGTAGTTGTTGTTAAAACAGTCATTGTGTTTCTAACCGCTGGTTAGTTCATCCTACAATACAGGCATGGTATTTATTGTGGTCTTTATACGAGTTACTACACATCAAATTGCTCAGTCACTAAGTCATTACGTGACGCCATTGTCATTGACGAAAACGAACTCCAGATGGACGGTTCGGGGAGTTTCGGGTTTGGAAAACGTCCTCAATGATACACCATGAAGAAAACTATGAATGTTATGTTTATTTAACATTAATCAAGGATTACGTTTGATGACAGATTTATAATAATCATTTGTGTTCGAACATTTACACTATTTTCATTCGCTTAAACGTCTGATATCAAACCAATGTTCATTCACATTTTATTTGTCTAAGGTTGATTTTATTCATTAGGCAATTAATCTCGTTTCAAATTTCCGATGGCCCTTTCGATAGGCCTTTCATTTAGAGCCTACAGCAATGGATGGGAGGGCATAAAATGCCGTGATTATCTATAGAATTCGCCATTGAAGAAGATTTATTGAGAGAGTTTCCGCTGCCACCATCCGTCTATCGACTAACAAAGGAGGGATGAGTTTGTTTGGCGATGCAACGCTGCCGATAGAGGGCGCTTGGGGACAGGAAAGGACTGTGATGGAGTGGCATGAGACCACTCTTATAAATACAACTATTATTGACACTGGAGATTTGAGACCCTGGTTATTAGAAATAGTCTTTTTGAGCCTTAGATGATATATATGAAAAAATTGCCAGGACTTTTTTTTTCACCTCAATCAAAAAGATTTTAAGGAAATAGCATCTCGAAAATTTGTCTGTGAATCTGTTCGTTAGGTTTATTAAATTAAGAGGGCCCTGTTAGGTTTCATGATGGGAATTGAAACTTAACTAAAATAACAATAATTCTTCAATAGATTAATTGCATTAACTGATTGATCAAAACCTCAATAAGCAAAAACTTGCATTTTTTTACTCAAAAGAATTGTTATTTGAGTGAATTGGGGTTTTTAGTGTCCTAAATTATCTAATATTGCATGTATTAGATGATAAGTATTGTTCGCTTTTCGATAACTTCGATAAATCAACAAACATATTATAGATGGAGCTGTGCATGAAATATGTGGCTTGATAACAGGTCTATCTAAAATTCATAAAATACCTCTTCTAAATATCAAGGAGAAAGCAGTCCATTAGCAGATCGTCAATATTTAAATTCAAAACATCGTAATTAATGTTCACAAGAACCAGACATGAACTAGACATGACATGGAGGTATGCATGGTATCGATGCTGGTCATTATCCCATATTAGAGATATTAAAATGCGTTAGTATATATAATGTGTCCAAGGCAACATTGATAGATGACCGAGTGATCGCAGAGCTATGTTCTTTTATGTTTAAAACATTTGACATACCTCGATAACATGAACTAAATAGCGTAAGTGATTTATTCACCAAGTTGTCAAATACGGCAACCTTATAAATGCCTATGCAGAAAGATCTAAAATTTATTCCATATATAATGAACCTAACTTGAAGATTGGTCTTTAAATATTTTCCAATTTATCTGAAGCACATTTGCCCAAAAAATTCATGACATTATTTTTTCCCAGTTTTAAATAAAACTTTATACTTTTTTTGTTAAAATAATATCGAATTTAATATTGACTTGTAAAAAACCTAACAATTTTTTGAACTATCCCATCTTATAAATACATAAGAAATATAACCTAATTCATTGGAAGTGTAAAGATGAATTCATGAAACCGAAATACCATTTGATAAATTCAAGTTATTTAATAACTTGAATGTGAGTTATTAGACGCTGCTACGTCGTTGAACATTTATTATAGCATTCCAGATGCTTTAATACTTCATTGAGTTTTTTGATTAAGCTATCGGTACATAAATTTCAGATGGAACAGATATGTTTTCAAGCAAAGCTTTAGGTTATTGTGAAGGAAAGACTATTTTATAACACAAATAATATATGCAAAATAATAAGTGATAAATAAAAATACTCTTTGCAAGAATCGGAACTCTACTAATGAGGCATAAATAGTTAATATCATCTGTTTTATACATGCATATACATACTATAGCCATTAGAATTACCTTCCATTTTTAGAGCTACTGTAGAAAATGTTCCGTTACTGTCATATCCATGATTATATAAACTCGGAATTCAAAGAGAATGTTTAACTGTTTTCTGAATATTTTTACCTAATCCAATTTTATCCGTAAAAATGTGAAAATATTGATTCAAAATCAAATTCCAACATCTCATAATCGTATATGTTAATTTCCCATAGAAAAGATATGCTTTAGACTAAAATTCAACACAATTTTCAGTTACTCTCAGTCAGAAAGTCGTGCATAATTTATATCATTTCACGTAGTATCACAATTTGTGTTCCCATACGAATAAAAACTTTAATTAAAAGGTATGTTTTCTATAGTTAACCTGAAATATACTGATATGTACTATTAGTTATTTTGAACTGTATTGGACTTCAATTAGGTCATATCACTTTTATCTCCAGATTATTATCCCAGGCGATAAAATAGCCAAAGTATAATACTTTCACGCACATTATGTAGATACTATAGCCAATATTTCGTCTGTTCGACCGTCAGAGCACCTTCACCGAATTGAACTTTCAAATCCATTACCATAGATTAGCAGTAAACCAAGATAAAGTGTCAAAACGGATTTGTCATGAGTTGCTTTTAGCCTAGGCTAAATTAAATACTGTTTGTTGCGTACAGGCTCAATTGCACAGTAAATATTGGTAAAGTCTCATTACCCATCAACTGTACTACCTGAGAAATGTTCTGATATATGTACTAGCTAATGAAACTAGACATTTGTGGTCATTTTTCATTTTTATACACCTGACTTACTCTTATAGTACACGTGGCTCTAATGACATATTTTTTTAAATATTCTACCATGCAATTAGTTTATGTATTTAGTCAGTTGAGGTTATTTATGATTTATAGATGCAACCTAAAATCGAGTTAAGAAATAGATTTGACGTTGAAAATATCAGTGGTTTGACAAAGTTTCCGTTGTGATTAGTATAGTGTAGCCAGAATGAAAACTTTATGAGCATTCAAAACAGTCTTTCATTTAATAAAAGACATTCAAGGATACGTATTAATTGAAAAATGATATAGGATAATTGTTGAAAGATACGTTACCTCAGACTCAGATGGGTGCGGTATACTAAATCATCTTTTAAGATTTACTTTCTCCTGTACATGGTTGGCTGAGTTGGATACTGATCATGTAAGAAGGTGTCTATATATCCACATCAATTTAGGATTACTTCGTCAAGGGATGTCTGTCATAAAAAATAAAACTGATGTGCGATTGTCAAAAGCGTAAGGTATTGCCGCTAGCTTACGTTAATCGTAACTTTGAGAGTTGATCGTCTGAATGCAATGATGTATATCTCCAGTTAATACTTTGCTATATATGTGCATATGGACTTATAACTTCTCAGTATATTAACCTTACTGTGTTACATATAGGCCTTTCTGTGATATCTATAAATTGCCGGAATTAAATGTAGCTACTTTGTAAACACTCTTGGTATATTTTCATTTATTGATTAAGTTTTTTCTATATGTGTTAGGTGTCTCCTTTTTCTATATGTGTTGTGGTGCATCCACACGATGCGTTTCAGTTGCAGCTGTTACTTTTTTGCCCCTGTACTGCATTAGCAGTAAGTTAAGCGATAAATAAGGACGGAGAAGATAGACCGCGAAGCAGCTCGTCAATTCTCCATCAATCATTCTTTTAGCACTGAAATAATTAGGTTAGTGGAAGGTTCTCGGAGATTATGGTGCCAATACATTTGATTCGATGAGGATTATTTCCACTTGCTGTGAAAGTAGCTGCACTTTCTAAAGGAAGGGAGAAATTTTCTCTGATCAAAACAATTGGAATCGAATTATAGAAGAGGTTCGAACTGTTGTTATTGCTCTTACACTCGAGATAATTGTTGAACGATTATCCCTTATTTGAAAGGTTTTTACCTCAAACGGATACAGGAAATTTCACACTTTTATTAGCTATTTAGATGGTAATTTGTGGGTGCTAAAGATGAATTAAAGAAATATTTTGAGTTAATATCTATGTATAATGTGATCTGAATATATTAATATGGAAATATTGTTTAAAATATTTTCGATATATTTGGTTCTATTCTATCTTTCATTGATCAAAATTTTTATTAGCGTTTTATTTTATTAACAATAAAATTGTCAAATTCAAATATATCAATCTCAATAAAATTGAATACCATCGTCATTCGTTACTAAATTTTATCTATATTCTAAATAACTAAAATATTACACATTTTAGTTTTTATGTTATTTAAAATATTTAATATTTATATAATATTTCTGATATTTTTTATCTTCCGATTTGTCAATTTTGTGAGCACAATTAGCAGAAAGAATAATTTCCAAGCCTCTTTCTTCACCAACTCACTCCATTTATAACCAGAACACATTCGTCTTCTTTCTCAGCATTTTGGCCAAGCCCAGGCAGCTGGAAAGTTAATCTAGTTTTGCATATAGAGGCCCAGGTTTCGAATCAAGGCTTATTTGCCGAGCGAAGCCTTTTTATTCGCTCAATCTTCATGCCTACGTGAGTCAGTCTGCGAGACAATTACTACGGCCATTTCTTCCAGTTAGTGTAAATATTGCATTGGACTCTTCGGGCTTTCGGCCCTTTCTCTAGATTTCATTCATTGTGGTTACAGCAGCAAATGCTTTTGACTTTCAGATTGTACGAGTCATCATGTTGATTGGTGTTGATTAGGTATATATAGAACGTCACTGTGCATCATTTTGTATCCTTAAATCAATCTGAAGGACCGTACACACGTAGGGTTTTTTTAAGTCTATCCACCAGACTTTTTGCTAAGCTCCTCCTACTTTTCCACGAGAATTTATGAAAAAACGATAGAATTATTATTTATTTTAGTTGGTATCCATGATACCTGCAGGTATCATGGATACCAACTAAATTAAATAACAATTATAACGTTTTTTCTTATATTCTCGTAAAAAGTAGGAGGAGCTTATCAAAAAGTCTGGTGGAAAGACTTAAAAAACCCTACGTGTGTACGGCCCTTTACATGTACAGTTGTAGACGTTCTATTTCTGAATTTCAACTTAGTTGGGTGAAATATTAATATCATTTTGTCATATGATGCATAAAAAAGTGTTATTGGCTATTTTGACACCTTCTTTATGACCAATCTATGTCGGTATATTGAATTTACAATGTTACTTGTGGCAACAGTATACCAATATTTTAACAACATTGCCACATTTGAGACAATATTGACTTAAAAATATTACTATCTGGGATAGCATTCATTAACAATTATCAATAATTGATAAAAAAAGATGCAAATTTGTTCAATATATTCAATACGATGATAAATAGAACAAATAATTCATAGCTGAATCCAAAACCAATCACTGTTTATTCACCAAACTATATAAATATACTATATAAAGTTTCATATATCTTTATGGTTTCCTCATTACTTAATATCTATTCGAACTTTTCCAATAATTTCATGAGAATTAAATTACTTGGAAAGAATAAAAATATATTTAATTTGCTCCACAGGAAGTATTGTTATCAAAGTCTTAAATTATATCATAAGATTTTTACTATAAGATATTACAAAAAGTTCTCAGTTATTAAAATAATCCTGCAGTGAATATGATTTAATGATAATATACGCCCTTTAAATGGAAGAGCTTAGCTATGGGCTATACCCTAGCTATCCGGTTATACCAATTTATATCCGTATGATATTGCTCATTAAAATAATTTGATAATCCTCCCATAAACCATGACTGGAATGAAAGTTCCCTGCCACATTACCTACAAACATTTTGAAGACAAGAAGAATATATGAAGTGTAATTTATGCGCGGAACTGATTGATATTCCAGCCATATTTGCAACTCATTATCATTTTTTGGAGAAACTCAAAAGCAAGCTGAGGGTACGTACAGCTGTGCGGTATATGTAAGGGAGAACAACTAATGTGTGTGCTCTTGCTTTCACTGTCCAAAAGGGAGAGTTGCTAAAGTAATTAGTGAACAAAAAGATAATGTGACCTATGTAGATACTTGATCAATAGACGGATGAGAGAGAGTGAGCTTAGATAACCTTATTTCAATGACTTGGTTATATTATAGAGAGGAGGATGAATAACTTAAGTTGGGTATTAGTATTTTATGAGCATAAAATATACGGTATACTAACTAAAGCACGGAATGGTATTATAGCCTTTCAGTTCAGTCTTAAAATTGGACAAGTATATTTGTACTTTAAATCTCTGTACTAAAAGCAGGAAATTAAAAAATTTGGCACTAAATTCAAAACATTAATTCCTGTTATAGTCTGTTTAACCAATGATAAATTAATTCAACCAAATAGAAAAATAATTGGAATCACAAAATTAATTCCAGTATTCATATCATTACGTTGAACATTTCAAAAAGATAGCAGCATGTTGAACAAATCAGATTGGCATTTTGAATGCTCTGTAATTATCACATAATTAGACTCGCATCACACTGCTGTTAATTGAACCTCTTTTTTCCATCAGTATCTCATTACCATTGGAATTTTTATTAATTATTGATAATGATGGACATGTTTATATACTGCATTCTATCATAATTCTAATCAACGTCACACTCATAATACTGATAGCACTATATTATCTATCAGTAAAAAGTCGTTATTGTACGTCAAAAACAATAATTGGGCCGTCACTGACTTGTTCGAATATAGAGGACATAAAATTCACCGTAATCCTAATTAGGCCAATTAATTCCGGATTGGATGTAGGAGAGAGCATTAAAGGCTTTCAGTTCAATGAAGATGATGCTCTTTAGCAGCCTTTAAACAACCTCTTGAAAGCTTGCTGGGGACCAATGGAGATTTCTTTTCTAGATTTATGAGAGGCCTTTTGACCATTCTGAACCCAATTATTCACAATTTTTATCTTTGTATTAGAAAAACAGATAAACCAGCTGTTCAAACGGATTAAATGATTTGATGGAAATTCTGTTTATAAGTTCTATAGTCACCATATTTTACAAAAGTGAATGACCATGTCTAGCATAATATACATGTTACGCACAATTTACAAAAAATTTGCAATCTTAAGATTGCGCTGCTCGTGTGATATTACCGCGCAAAATATCTACAATCCTTTTTGTAATGATTGTAGATATTTAGAATTTGATCTGGGTAAACGATGACAATTTTGTAAGATTTGAAAATAATGGAAATTAGAAAACTGCGATTGGAGAAATTAACATAATGCAGTGACTCTTTTCTCTGATAGCACATTACTATATTCAAATTTCAGCACTTACGTATGCTATTTCATAAAATAGACTCAAGTGACATGTGCAAAGAATTAATATTATTTTAGATTTGAAAAATGATTTTTGAAGTGTTTTAACATTAAACTTTAATCATCTATATATTTTTTATAGGGAATAAATATAGTTTATATACAAATACATCAAACATAGATAGTTCGCGTGCTAATCGCTGGCAGTAATTTATAAATGCGTAGTTTGATGGATGGTACATAGAAGGTGTCCCTCGTGGCTGAACTGATGGCTCTGAACACATATTTAGAAGTCTACTGATTAGAAGCTAATGATAAGGATGAGTGAGAATTAGAGGGCAAATGATTAGAAGTACATAGTAAATTACTGGCCATTTTATTATTACAAGCCTCGTTTACTGAAAGGAATGAGCTGAATTTAAACTTAACTTTGATCATAAGGGATTATTTTTAAACTGGTTTACAGTAATTAAATATTGGTAAAAATTAATTGAATATGTATGTAGATGATTATGAAATGTTATGTAAATCAAAGTAAATCTTTTATAATTACTATATGAATAATTCATTATAATGAATAATATTTGTATGCAAACAATAAATGGGAGTTTGAGACATGAAGATATGTTTTTCATTTTCAAACATCATTGATTAATCTTATGAATATAAAATTATGTATACGATATTCATATAATTGATTGAATAGAATGCTTAAATGATTAATATTATATCTCAATTTCAAATAGTAAATGTACCTAAAATTCATTCGCATTCTATATATATACGAGCAAACACTCTCTTTGAGCTATTTACATACATGCAAGATTATATATAACCACACTTCCGTAGGTCTACAGCTATTTCAATTTTCTGCTTATTTTCCTAAGGGTAGGGACGGACCCCACACTGTCAGTTTTTAGTGCTTTAACAGTTGGGAGGAATCAATGTTGCGTTAGAATAAAGGAGATGAGAGCACAATAGATGTGCTGATAGCGTGAAAAGGAGCTGTGTCGAAACCGAAGAGAAAGATGGACTGAAGCCCATTGATTTCGAATATGAAGTCCTAGCATTTGAAATCTGTTTTTGGAGTCTGCGTTCTTTAACTAATGACAAGAAAAATACAATAAATTAATTTTGATTGAAGGATAAGTCACGTCAAATTGAAAACCCATTAAATATCAACTAGTTTCTTCATTACTGTAAAACATAATTTTGTTTGTGTTGAACCGAAATTTATCCTTGTCGAATAGCTAGGTATCCATTTCAATGATAAGGTACTCTAGATTAACTGGTTTTAATTATTTTCCCTGTGCTATAATTCAGTTGAGGATAAATATCACAGGGACTAGTTCGTGTGCGGTCGGTCCCCCTTTATAATCTAAAACAGATATAGTCAGCAATAAATTCACAAGGGGGAGACTAGCAATAACAGTTTGCCGAAATATGCAGAGTGTGGATTCAATGTGAATTGTGACATCAAACCAGCCTATGCTGCTAACACATTAAAATATGATAAATGGCCTGTGAATTATACCTATACAAGCTCACTTTAATTTCGGTCACAGGAGCTAAATTATAGGTCTCCTAACACACTTTGCATCAAATGATTTTTTTGTTTCGTTCAATTCAGAGTAAGAAATGAAATTTATCCTATATCTTGAAATGATATATTTCAAAGATAAAAAAGAGGCCGAATAATTTTAGCAATCCCCGAATTTGGAGCTCCTGCTACCAGGATTTCAGAAAAGATATAAGACAATAAAGTTATGAATTCATGGATTATTTAAATTCTCTTGGATATTTTGCCGGTACAATTTTTATTGCGTTTACAGATTTCCTTTCGGAAATTTAGTCATTCCTTTCCTTTACAATTTACTCTAACGAGCAATAACATAGATCTCAAGCCACATTTACTTCATTCCCATGAAGAATTTTAACACTTTCTAGCATGATAATTGCGTGAAGTTGTTATTTTTTCACCTCATCTCATGCCGAGAGAGATGCTTGTCTCTGAATTTTATCGTAGGGCTCAGGATTCTCTACGTAACTCATGTTCTGGGCCCATAAACGTCTCAGTCAGGAACTCAACCCATTTGCTAGTTCGCTGTCATAGGGACAAGATTCGTGTAGAGGCGCCCTCTTTTGCTGCTGCATTTCAGAACTAAATGAAGATTTGTAAATTGGTTCTGATGTTAGATAAGAAAGAAATTGTATGACGGTTAGCAGGAAATTGGAACAGTGAACAGTGGTATTCACGAATTATATAATTACGCTTAGAGATCTTGTTTACAATCATGTATATCTAAATATGTGCATTTACTATTAGTCATTGGTATAACGTGCTTATAGAGATGAAACTAAAACTAGAAAATATTGCGAAACAAAAAAAATCGATGCAAATATTTCATCTCAAATCATTTTGCGTATAATTTCAATCCATTTAAGACCATTGGCGTAATTTTTGCGAGTATATATGAACGTGCAGTAATTAATTCACTTTTTTGATTAAACATAATTATGCGTAGGCAGTTCATATTATCATTTCATTGAGCATCCCAATGTAATTAGTGTTAATCAAAAATACTGAAATTAGAATTTTATCCAAAATATTGATGAAGCAAATGATAACAAGAAACAAATGAGTAGGAGTATATCGAACATCTCATGCCGATAATGCACCCAAGTAAATAGTAGAAGATACTGATCTATACCACAACGTGCAATAGATTCAATTAACAGTGCCACTAATAAAGATTGCTCTAAGTAGCACTGGCAATTCACACTGAAGGTAACACATTGCTGTTTTCTGTTTTTTGGGCAGAGACGAAGTGTTGTTTTCATGGTGCGTGGCATCTAAGTACCGAGATTTGTTAAAGCGTACCCTGATAGGGGAGTCGATTAGCTCAGCTCTAAGTGAGTCATTCGTATTAAAGTCAACAACACTCTCTAGCTTTGACACTCGGGAGGAAAAAAACGAGAGTGATGATTGCCGTGGTGAGTTTTGAAGTTATTATCAGCGTGAAAAGGGGAGTTAGTTGGGTATTGAGAATTTAGATGTGAAACATGATGTCTGAATAAGGAACATCTATTAATAGTAACTAATTAGTTTTATACACATCACTCAAACATTCTTTACGAATATTCCTGGCGATGAAGACGTACAAATTCAAGTGGAGAAAATATTTTCTTTCAGCGAAATTGTAAATCTGATATCCGATATCGACAAAAATTGTGACTAGTTAAATCTGTTTTATTTTTTAATGGTTTACTTTTCAATTTCTGCAGGCGTATATCATCGAATGTTGTTCAGATTTAGAGTCTGCGCCCACACGACTTTTACCAGATTAAACTCACATTACTCTCCTGGCACATTTGAAGCTTTAAAAGGCATGTCAGCAAGCTCTCTCACGTGAATGGCAAATTATGAAAGATTACGCTCTGGATAAGAAATCCGAGGAAATTCTTTTTTGGTGCATTTTCTAACGGCGAAAGAAGGAGTAGCTTCTGCTGGCTGTGAGATATGTTAGGGAATAATGAAGCATCAGACAGTGTTTTCCTGGTGGCTTCTTATCAGCTGTAGTGTCAGGCCACACAATGGCCAAGAGGTGCTCGGGAAATGTTACAGACTTTGCCCTTATTCAATGTGACGAGTCTAACCCCGAGGGAAGGGAGAGAGGGTTAGGGAGAACCAACTTAAGTGAGGGAAAAACTAGCGGCAAATACCTATTTTTGTGTGTTGGAAAAAAAGGAAAACTAAACAAATAGTTAAATAGACAGAATGCATATAGGATACTATTCAATAAAAATATTGTACGAAAGAATTATTGTACAGAGAGAAAGAAATAAGAGTATAAATTAATCCTGTAAACTATTCTTATAAATAAATTATATTTAGAGTTTACTAGAGAAAAATTTACCTTGTTAATTACTTTAAAATTATAACATACTATGAAATTTATTTTCATATTTATAACACACCAAACCAATATATAATATAACACCAAATGAATTGAAACATCAAAGTACTTTATCGTTAGACATTATATGCAATTCCCCAGCACTTATCAACGCCAGATGACTTTCCTTTTTACGAAGTTACCCTCGCCCATTGTTTCCCTCTTATCGATCCCTCATTACTGCAACTGTTTGTAGAGGGATACTTTCCCCTCTTGGATATACATATCCCTGTAGAGGGATACTTCCCTCTATTGGATACGCGTCCCTCCTGTAGAGGGATACTTCCCCCTCTTGGATATGCATCCCTCCTGTAGAGGGATACTTCCCTCTATTGGATACACATTCATAGTGAAGAGGGATATTTCCCCCTCTTGGATACACATCCCTCCTGTAGAGGGATACTTCCCTCTATTGGATACGCGTCCCTCCTGTAGAGGGATACTTCCCCCTCTTGGATACACATCCCTCCTGTAGAGGGATACTTCCCTCTATTGGATATGCATCCCTCCTGTAGAGAGATTCTTCCCTCTATTGGATACACATCCATAGTGAAGAGGGATATTTCCCCCTCTTGGATACACATCCCTCTTGTAGAGGGATACTTCCCTCTATTAGATACGTATTCATCCTGTTGAGGGATAATTTACTCTCTTGGATACGTATTCTTCCTTTAAACCGAAGTGTCACCATAGTAGTCATACAATGCTTCACAATCCAACAATTATAATATATACATATATGATTGTACATAATAGTAGAGAAATTGTATATCGTTATACACTCTGTAATTATGGAGAAATATGATACAAAGGCAAATATTATTAAATATAATTATAACAAATGTAACCATTAAATGTAGGAAATCATAATTATGCTTCATAATGATATTTGTGATATTATAACTGTTATTATAATGAAGCAACTCTTAGAGTAATAACATCATTTAATATGGTTATTATTTTCAGTGCAAATATAGTATGTTGCCTGATAAAATTATAAACAATTTATACCTATTTTATATTGAGTTTTTCTTTCAATTTTAGTCTATTTTGGTTTCGATCTACCTTTACATGTTGTTACATTTCGTATGCAGTTTGTAATATAGGAATAAACCTTCATTTATTGCCGCCATATTGAAAGAAATCTTAATACAAAATATTTAATTTCTGTTAAAGTATTGACTTTCTGATGTCATCTCCTGAAAAACTTTATTCTAAAGAAATATTATGTTTAAATCATCGAAAAAAAAGTTCTAAAATTTTATCTTTCTGTACAATCATTTTTAATTTTTTCCTTTTTCATCCCAAGAGGAATAATTATTATACTACTTATTCACTAAATTTCTCATTAATTCAATAAATGGCGTTAATTGCTGTCGGAAGGAAATATAAAAGTTTCATATGATATTATTATATATATGACATGTGAAGGGAGTCAGATATAAACTACATATTGTTTCGTAGAATATATTTTAGTTCGTCATTGTCTTGGTTATAGGTTTAGCTGGGAGTGAGGGTAACTTTCTTGCCTTTGCCCTCGAAGAAGATCTATATTTGGAGAGGCCAGTCTTCAACCTCCTGGTATTCAAGTCATCAACCTTCTGGTATTCGAGTCTTTAATCTCCTGGTATTCGAGTCTTCAACCCCCTGGTATTCGAGTCTTCAACCTCCTGGTATTCGAGTCTTCAACCTCCTGGTATTCGAGTCTTCAACCCCCTGGTATTCGAGTCTTCAACCTCCTGGTATTCGAGTCTTCAACCTCCTGGTATTCGAGTCTTCAACCCCCTGGTATTCGAGTCTTCAACCTCCTGGTATTCGAGTCTTCAACCTCCTGGTATTCGAGTCTTCAACCCCCTGGTATTCGAGTCTTCAACCTCCTGGTATTCGAGTCTTCAACCCCCTGGTATTCGAGTCTTCAACCTCCTGGTATTCGAGTCTTCAACCCCCTGGTATTCGAGTCTTCAATCCCCTGGTATTCGAGTCTTCAACCTCCTGGTATTTGAGTCTTCAACCTCCTGGCATTCGAGTCTTCAACCCCCTGGTATTTGAGTCTTCAACCCCCTGGTATTCGAGTCTTCAACATCCTGGTATTTGAATCTTCAACCCATTGGTATTCGAGTCTTCAACCCCCTGGTATTCGAGTCTTCAACCCCCTGGTATTCGAGTCTTCAACCCCCTGGTATTCGAGTCTTCAACCTCCTGGTATTCGAGTCTTCAACCCCCTGGTATTCGAGTCTTCAACCCCCTGGTATTTGAATCTTCAACCCATTGCTATTCGAGTCTTCAACCCCCTGGTATTCCAGAAGACCATCTAATGCTACCTCAGAGGCCAATTTTCTGAGATCAGACATAGCTATCATACCTCCTGTCCATCTCAATCTGTGTTATATTGTCCACCCCTCTTCCAATCGTAACGATTCGTTCTCTTATCGTTACGTTATTACCAAGCAGTCGATGGGAATTACTCGGTGGATTTTGTTGTTATTAGACCTCAATAGTAATTGCTTGGGAGTTCTGTTTAGATTTTTCGTTTCTGGTCCTCGCCGTTTGACCGATTCCCAACTGGAAATTTATTATTGGCAGATCATTTATTATAGTCGATTATGGTGAATATTGTACGGATTTTATAGTAAGGTATCATAATTTAAGATATTATTGTCAAAATTTTTCATTGGCAATATATAACGAAAGATAATAGACAGTAATTATTTTAAATTTAAGATGATTACAATTAGATAAATAATAAATTGATTATAAACTCCTATCAATAACAAACGATAAACTACTATATTTTACTGCTAGATAAAATTAGTAAGAAAATCTTTGAGGCAGTATTCTTCCACGGTTCTCCGGCCTAGCTCTAACGAAGAGTCTATTTGTGTTATATTATTTGACTTTGATATCCTCTTCTCTCTAGATTTATACGCCTGCAATAGATTGTTTGATAGACTAGAAATTAGGAGGACATGTTACAAATAGCGCATGCAACCATGTCAGTACATTTTTAAGGCCATAGAAGTCTCCTATCGTGGTATGCATCTTATCGAGGGTGCCATAAACGTCAATTCCACTCAAGAAAAGTGCTGGTATACATTGCGAATAAATGGCCGCATGAGAAATATTGATTTACATTTGTATGCAAAAGAGCTGTGCAAAGCAGGCTCCAATTTCAAGCAGATAACAAAAGTTACATGTTAATACTGCATAGCACCATCATGTTTTCCTCCATAGAACCAATTTGTCAATCAGATAGTTGTGTCCAAATTGTCAAAGATAATGAAGTACTCTGCACAAACAGGTAACACTATAGCTAGGGCATGCGATAGATGTGTTCGTACAGTCTATGCAAATGCAGTCACTTTAATAAAATGGTAGCAGAGCAAATAAAATAAGTCTGTCGCTTTCGGATCGGTCAGGCAGAAGAAAGAAATAAGACAGACGGGTTTATTAGAGATCAAACTGTCAATGGTGGACTGTTCCGCGATTTAGGGGAGACTGCCGAGTGAATCGCTGGATATATCGGAGAAGAGTCTAGCGAATATATCGAGGGGTTGAATCGACATGGTTTGGGAGGGGTAGATTTGGAGTCGTTTTTCAAGAGGAATTCGTGTTCTCGGAAACTAACAAACGTAACAAATTGATGGAAATATTTTAAATAATATCGATGATAAGATCTTTGATATAATAGATAGATTAAAGTCCTATTCAACCATAACTATTGTAACTATTTTTACTTCTAAATACATTTTTCAAAGCTGTATTTTCCTTTAATAGTTTTTCATAATTTCATAGACTAAAAATTCAAACCATTTCATTTGACACTGTACGGCTATAGTTAATAACCAACATGTGAATCAACCGTGGAGAACTAACTACACAGTGTAAGCTGTTCCGATGAAGTACCTAGCATGCTTTAAGAAGTGTGTTCTATCTGCGATAATGTTTATCAAAACATAATTGCGTAATGACAGCTTCAATATCCATACTTTCAACTGCACGGTCGCAATTTATTGCAGCCATCGACAAAAAGTCAGCCGTATAAATCATGAAATTTCAGAAACAGATCCATGAACTCGAAAAAAAACCAGCGCCTTTAGAATTATTAGATTTATGGCCACATGAATGATGTGTGCTTAATCTTTGAAGGTGCTATAACGGGTGTGTTCCTGTAGATTTACATTATAAAATGATATGGGTATGTTATATAGTTTGTAATGTTTTATAGACAGTGCTACAATTGATACATAAATTTCAGTAAAGCAAAGAATTTTAGATTAGCAGATGTAGTGCTAGATACTCCCAATACTGTGTATATAGATACATAAGATAAATTCATAATAATGAATATGCGTAGTGTAAAATATTAAAATATTTCACCGCATTCATGCATCCGCAATTTGGAAATTTATTTTATTGCAAACAAGTTAAATATGAATTAAATATAAAATATTCTGACATGCATATTTTGTGTTTCATTTTGTATTTCAATTGCAATATGTTTACTCATTATTTTACCAAGCCCAATAACTGTTAGAAATATATAGTGTATATGAACTACCGAAAATGATGTAAAAAATAACTCTTAGTAAGAAGGTTAATAAACCTCTTACCTACTTTACGCATGCGGCAACAACTACATTTGCATGAAATAGCTCAGTGCATTGGATAATATTCATATTATAACAAATTGCATCAAATTAGCTGACACTGAATGACTGATAGCTTTTATCATGCGTCTGTAGTCATGTGGTGACCGTTTGAAATGATCCATGCATCATCTTATATATTCACCCACCTATCTAGATCATATCTCCGCAACAATGGATAATATTCCATTTAGGTATCTTAGTAAATCTTGAACATGTTCGCTTTGACAAATCATTACACCTCTAACATCTTGTCAATAGATTTTATCATATTTAAATTTGCATTCTTCAAAATGTTGTAGTTTTAGTTGATCAGTGTTCATTCTTTTTATTGATATTCGTTCTGTTTTACATATATCTTCTAAAAAATGTAATTATTTCATGTAAATTAACAGTTCAATTTAGTTGCTTCGTTAAAATCTCCATGTTCGTCTAACCACTACGGAACCAATTCGCTAAATCTTTTTTGAGACTGCATGGAAGATAAAAAAAGTCTTTGTAAAACATCCTTTTTTTAGATTACTATAAATTCGGTGCCATTGGCTGAATAATACCATTGTGTGAACTCTAAAAGAAACTGTCAAGCTGTGCCATTTTTAAAATGCTTCTCACGCCGGAGTGGAAGTGACAAAATAATTGGAGCGCTCAGAGAAGTAAAAATCACAAATGTAAATAGCTATTTGCACCGACACTTCGAAATGGACTAACAATAGCGGTGTACGCTCGGAAAAATGCTATTTCCTCCAAGACTCTGGATGTTACGTTTGTGTCACAGTCGAAACTAGGGGTTATTTATTTCGAAAATGAGACGCTTGGCTGTTTCTGAAATCAAGAGTACAAAAGAAAAGGCACTTTGGAATAGCTTCATAAACGAGGAGATACAATATAGTGACATTTAAATTACACTCTTAGATATTTCCGTTACTTTCTTCTTTAATACTCCGTGAAAGCCTTTCAGTTTATACCAAAGTTTAATGGACGATTTATTTCGTAATGTTCTTTTCATCCATCATTTAGATATTTCAATGCTGTGGAATAGTAGTATGTGTCTCATTCGAGCCACTGAAATGTATTCCTTTATTTGAGTAATATTTAACAACAATGCTCTGTGAAATCTCAATCAAAATTAGTAATTCATCTATGATTCTGTTACGGTATTTATGCATTTATAAAAAAGTTTTACTCAACAGAAATCTTAAATATTTCGACATTCAATACTGAAGGACATCCATTGAATATTTATTTGGATGAATACAATGTATTCAACGACATGAATACTATTCAACGACATGAAAAATGTCACGGAAGGTAAAAAAAAAGGATCTCTGATAGGTGACAAATATTGACAGGTTAGAGCTGCTCTCAACTAATATTCAGAGTTGGTTAGAAAGGAGGGGCTATATTTATGTAAATTGATCATGCTGGCGTATTACGCACTGCTTCGGATACGCAAGTTCGAGCTCGAAACAAGAGGACTAGATGCAGGAGTTACGACGAACATGGATTTGAAATGATGACGCGGGGGGCCTCAAAGTTGATTATTCGCATCTAGTGGTGCTCTATCCTAGTCCTTATAAATGGATTTATGCTGTAACTAACGTTATATACATTTGCATACAAGTCATTCAATGGCTTGCCCACTGAATTCGAATGAATGGATTTTCATATTTGAAATAATCTTTCAAGTGTCGATTTCAATGATGGTAGTATTGTGCGGAACAATAGTGATATTAATAGTAAATATGAAACGTTACTTCAATATTGCAAATTGTCTATTCCGATCAACGGAAACGAATTACGATATATAAATTGTTTTACTGAACATGTGAGCTATATAGATAGTTCGTAATATTTCAATTTGCATTTTAAAGTAAGCTCATGAAAGCTTTAACATGAAAATACTATTGTAATATAATCATAGATCAAATGTATAAGATAAAATAATTTTAAAAGTTATTACAATCCATGAATGAAATTTTCGCGAGATTTTGTGAAATTCACTCATAAGTGAATTACATTTCGAAATCCCAGATATAGATTTATATTTCGAAATTATATATTTAAGTGATCGAACCTCGTGTATCCAATATAATAGATATTTTACACCTCGAAACTTGCCTGCAACATTACTGACTGTCAAGATTCTAGAAGATCATGGATAGCATATAATACAGTGTGAATATAGAGAAGGCAAGGGTTAGTTTGCCCTGGTCATATAAAGCACCTTATCAGCAATAAGAAAGATAGTGGCCACCCTAGAGTGAGGCATGGCCACTTCATTAATGGCTATTGGAAGGCATCATTATAGGCACCCATGAATATCATATGAGCGAATGAAACACTGTGCCGTGCATGGAGCTATCAAATATTATGTTATGAAAAATAAACATTGGAAGTAGCCAGAATGGTTGTTCTTTATATAGCCTGATATTGAAATACAATACCTATTATTCAATAAAAGTAGCTTTAGTAATGTTTATATGGTATGATGCCTTGAATAATAACTGAAGAGTAACTAAAAATGTATTGAATTATTGTTTATTATAGAAAAGTGTTGCCTCAACTAATTGATTTGGGAAATCAAAGATTAAAAATAAATTGGAAAGTTTAAATGTTGGCCTTTTGACTCATTATATAAAAATAAATAACAATTAAATCGTCTTTCCTTATATTCTCGTGGAAAAAGTAGGCGGAGCTTACCAAAATGTCTGATGGAAAGACTTAAAATACCCTATGTGTGCACGGCTTTCATGTGATCAAGAGACTTCTATAAAAGTATAAAAACATCGTGTCAGATATCTAAATCATTAATATCAATCAAAGAACACATTCTTTGCAATAATAGAGGTAGAACTTTGCTGTGAATACTCTTGTTGTAAAGGGATGGTATTACCTTCGAACAAGAGCACTGAAATGCAAAGTCTAAACCGTCGGTGTTGTGGACGAAACAAAAATCACTCCTCTTCATGAATAAATTAGGGATGAGCTAACAGATACACTTTTTTGCATCCGTAGAACGTACTTTGGTGCTAAAACCTACAAGGACTGAACAAACACACAGTTGTATAATTCACTCCAATGATTTTTCAAAGGCCAGAATACATTTGATGAAGAGAGGTATTTAATTACAGACACGAGATGATGGCAACCATTTGAAAATCGAGAGAGTTTTACAGGATTCAATCAGTGCAGTGAATGAATTATTGGTTGCAATAATGAATGAATTAATGTCACCTGTATTGTTGTAAATTTATGTTCTGAGTCAACAAAACATTCTTTTTTTTTAAACCTGGTTAATAAATAGTGATTATTATTCTTACTTGAGATAATCTATTGCACACTATTTATACCAAATTGCAATTTTTTTCAAATTAGCCTAAGAAAATATTTATCTAATCAATTCTTCAATAGTAAAGGATTATATATCAAAACAAAATAAGAATTATTTTTCCATACCTACCTCTTGCTCTATCATTTTCTGCAGTCAATACTAACAATACTATACATTTATAAAATGAAGTGAAACTCGATCGTATCATCATCTCAGAAACTTAGTATTTATTGGTTAATTTCTATGAGGGATATAATGAAGGAAAATAATTGAATTCTTAAAGTAAAAGTTCACGTGAATTAAGAAAATCTCATTTTTTATTTCTCTACACTATAATAATTGCACTTCATTATCAGTTTTCACAATAACTGTAACAAATAGCTACTTCCACTTAAATCTTTTCCACCTTAAATCAGCTATTTCATATTCTAATTCGGGTGCGTCATAGCAAAGTCTGAGTCACCATTAGAACTAATATAAGTAAGTTCTATTCAGAATTTATATTTCTAATACTTTTTACCAATGATGATTATTAGGAACCTAGAATACCTTCCATATCGCATATAAAATTAATGAGGAACTGCTACTGAGGAAGAGTAAAGAGCTGCTGCTATCAGAGAAAAGAGAGCTATAGGAGAATAGGATATACTGCTAATAGAGGATACACTTCTAGATAGACTATGTGAGGATTTAATAAGGATCAAGTGCTAGGGAATAATAAAGTAATAGTGGTAGGAGAGAATAGAAACTATAGTGCTAGGAGAGAATAGAAACTATAGTGCTAGGAGAGAATAGAAACTATAGTGCTAGGAGAGAATAGAAACTATAGTGCTAGGAGAGAATAGAAACTATAGTGCTATGGAGAGAATAGAAACTATAGTGCTAGGAAAGAATAGAAACTATAGTGCTATGGAGAGAATAGAAACTATAGTGCTATGGAGAGAATAGAAACTATAGTGCTAGGAGAGAATAGAAACTATAGTGCTATGGAGAGAATAGAAACTATAGTGCTATGGAGAGAATAGAAACTATAGTGCTAGGAGAGAATAGAAACTATAGTGCTATGGAGAGAATAGAAACTATAGTGCTAGGAAAGAATAGAAACTATAGTGCTAGGAGAGAATAGAAACTATAGTGCTATGGAGAGAATAGAAACTATAGTGCTAGGAGAGAATAGAAACTGTAGTGCTAGGAGAGAATAGAAACTATAGTGCTAGGAGAGAATAGAAACTATAGTGCTATGGAGAGAATAGAAACTATAGTGCTAGGAGAGAATAGAAACTATAGTGCTATGGAGAGAATAGAAACTATAGTGCTAGGAGAGAATAGAAACTATAGTGCTAGGAGAGAATAGAAACTATAGTGCTATGGAGAGAATTGAAACTATAGTGCTAGGAGAGAATAGAAACTATAGTGCTAGGAGAGAATAGAAACTATAGTGCTAGGAGAGAATAGAAACTATAGTGCTATGGAGAGAATAGAAACTATAGTGCTAGGAGAGAATAGAAACTATAGTGCTAGGAGAGAATAGAAACTATAGTGCTATGGAGAGAATAGAAACTATAGTGATAGGAGAGAATAGAAACTATAGTGCTAGGAGAAAATAGAAACTATAGTGCTAGGAGAGAATAAAGTCAAAGAGCTAGAATAATAAGGGTTGGTGGTTGCAAAAACAGAAATCATGGACTTGCAAGTAAAACTACGATTTAGAGATTTCAACCTTTTTTTTAGATGCTTTCAAAGAGCAAGAGTATTGTGCTACCAGATAATAGAGAATAAGAATATTGTGCTACAAGAAAATAGAGAATAAGAATATTGTGCTACAAGAAAATAGAGAATAAGAATATTGTGCTACAAGAAATTAGAGAACAAGAATATTGTGCTACAAGATAATAGAGAATATGAATATTGTGCTACAAGAAAATAGAGAATAAGAATATTGTGCTACAAGAAAATAGAGAATAAGAATATTGTGCTACAAGAAATTAGAGAACAAGAATATTGTGCTACAAGATAATAGAGAATAAGAATATTGTGCTACAAGAAAATAGAGAATAAGAATATTGTGCTACAAGAAAATAGAGAATAAGAATATTGTGCTACAAGAAATTAGAGAATAAGAATATTGTGCTACAAGAAATTAGACAATAAGAATATTGTGCTACAAGAAATTAGAGAACAAGAATATTGTGCTACAAGATAATAGAGAATAAGAATATTGTGCTACAAGAAAATAGAGAATAAGAATATTGTGCTACAAGAAAATAGAGAATAAGAATATTGTGCTACAAGAAATTAGAGAACAAGAATATTGTGCTACAAGATAATAGAGAATATGAATATTGTGCCACAAGAAAATAGAGAATAAGAATATTGTGCAACAAGAAAATAGAGAATAAGAATATTGTGCTACAAGATATTAGAGAACAAGAATATTGTGCTACAAGATAATAGAGAATAAGAATATTGTGCTACAAGAAAATAGAGAATAAGAATATTGTGCTACAAGAAAATAGAGAATAAGAATATTGTGCTACAAGAAATTAGAGAACAAGAATATTGTGCTACAAGAAAATAGAGAATAAGAATATTGTGCTACAAGAAAATAGAGAATAAGAATATTGTGCTACAAGAAATTAGAGAATAAGAATATTGTGCTACAAGAAATTAGACAATAAGAATATTGTGCTACAAGAAATTAGAGAACAAGAATATTGTGCTACAAGATAATAGAGAATAAGAATATTGTGCTACAAGAAAATAGAGAATAAGAATATTGTGCTACAAGAAAATAGAGAATAAGAATATTGTGCTACAAGAAATTAGAGAACAAGAATATTGTGCTACAAGATAATAGAGAATATGAATATTGTGCTACAAGAAAATAGAGAATAAGAATATTGTGCAACAAGAAAATAGAGAATAAGAATATTGTGCTACAAGATATTAGAGAACAAGAATATTGTGCTACAAGATAATAGAGAATAAGAATATTGTGCTACAAGAAAATAGAGAATAAGAATATTGTGCTACAAGAAAATAGAGAATAAGAATATTGTGCTACAAGAAATTAGAGAACAAGAATATTGTGCTACAAGATAATAGAGAATAAGAATATTGTGCTACTAGAAAATAGAAAATAAGAATATTGTGCTACAAGATAATAGAGAATAAGAATATTGTGCTATCAGAGAATAAGATTTCTGAACTATCAAAGAAAAAGGATCTGGTGGAGAAAATGGAGCTCCAATTCAGTTGCAGGGCACTCAGGAGTCTCATTCAGAAGATCCATTTGGTGAGATGAGTCTGTTGGGATGCTACATAGGAATAATGAGAAATAACAGGCAGTTCAGGGACAGTTGCTAATCACTAACACTAATCTCATTCGTTATTTACTTGTGGTTGTTACTTACGGCAATTTGGGAGTTGCTTGATAATTGTATAGCTACCACGAACTTTTTACCAGGTTGATAGGAAGTGTCTGAAAATAATTTGTCTCATTTATGACAAATTAGTTTTTTGTTATTTATTATCATAAATTTTAATTATTATAAGGTTTCTCTCCTGAAAAATAAAAAGCTTAAATGTTGAGCTATTATCAATGTAGAATCAATGAAACCAATACTTCCGAAAATCTATCCTAATGGTTTCTGGATTATGACCTATCATCCTACCAAATTTCATGCAATATGGTTGAATACTTTTGAGTTATTGAGTTATAAATGACCTTGATCTTTACCTTTGATCCGTTCGGTCATAAAATCCAACTAAATGGTTCCTGGATCATGACTTACAATCCTACCAAATATCAGGCATTTTGGTTAATTATGTTTTGGGTGATCTTGACATTGACCTTTGACCTGATCGCTCCCAAAATCTAATCTAATGGTTCCAGGAAAATTACTAATAGTTCCACCAAATTTCATGCAATTTTTTGAAAATTGTTTGAGTTATTGAGTTATATATGACCTTGACCAAAACTAATGGTTCCTCGACATTGACAAATGGTCCTACCAAATTTCAGGCTATTTTATTGAATACTTTTTGAGTTTTGCGAATAACGAGATTACAAATAAATAAGTAAATAAATAAATAAATGTCGTCCAAAAGATAGCCTTCCGCAATTTGTAAAGCTAAATATTACAATATTTAATAGTACCAAAATTAGCTTGTTATGTTATTCGAAACAGTATCATATAATCAATGTATCTCTCACTTACAAAAACCTATGCTTATAAATTCTCTCTCGATTTCATTGATAATTCACAATGTGCTACAATTATAATCATTATCATTTTCACAGAAAATCATATGTCGTACCTCTCAAGTCTGTACTTTCAATTTTCAAATATACTAGCAAATGCTTTGTGTTTCACCGGAAAGAGTTTCAACTGGAATCAAGCGAGGCAGTCCTAGTTTATGTGTTGCTGTTGAGTTGAGTATTTCCATTTTGAGAGGAGTTGAGCAGCTGTTCTCCTACCTACCTCCTGTAGATTCGTATATTCATCCACAGTAACTCATAATACAAGTGTCCTGGCTTTAACAAAGACATTTGCCTTTTCGACACTGTTTACTCACACATGAATTCAGCATGATGACCAAGTGGAGGCAGTCATACATTCACAATATGACCAACAATAACAATCCTGAGCCCCTTATCCAAACAATAGTAGTGGTTTGAGCTACTCCGGACACAGACTTCCTGAGCTGCTATCTGCTCAAAGTCAAAGGATTCAGTCCTGTGATCTCTCCGCCGTGTTTGTGTATGCCGGAACAGATCGCACTGAAAATAGTTTCCTTTTCTCGGGATTTGTTTCAATTTTACGCTGTATATCATAGCTTTTATGTGCATTTCTCTGTCTGACATTTCTGCCGAATAAATTCATGCGAAACAATGATACCTAACTCTACACAGTTCGAATGCATGCAATGTTTGAATTATTATTTTACTTCGTTCCTTTTTATTACTTAGAACATTTCTATTTCATATCGGAATATTATTGTAATGGATATAGAGTGATGATATTTTTACTTAACCACAGTGATCTCTGGAAATTGAACCTTGTGTTGAATTTAAGTTTTTTATTGGGCATTATTAATGAAAGAATTTGTGTTAAATGCTCTAGAATTTCAATATTGAAATAATGAAATATAATTCTTAATTTCGTATAAAATCACCATAAAATCGTGAAGAATAAAATTTACATTATAAATGTATTCTTTACATTTTTGCAACCCGGCAAATGCATCAATAGATATTATGAATATAGATTAAAGCTACAATTGAAACGTTTGGTAAATATAAACATATAATATATCTGTTGATATATTATTCAGTCAACTTGAAAAAGTTATTCCATCTTTTTTACCCGAGACTTTTTGTTATAATTGATAGCCCTTCAAACACTCCTTGGGAAACTATAATTAACGCTTCTTAATTAAGTTAAATCACCGGTACGAGAACTGCTTCACCTTATGGCTGATAGTATGAGATGGTACTACTATCACTTCACGTTATGGGTGATAGTATAAGATGGTACTACTATCACTTCACCTTATGGCTGATAGTATGAGATGGTACTACTATCACTTCACCTTATGGCTGATAGTATGAGATGGTACTACTATCACTTCACCTTACGGCTGATAGTATGAGATGGTACTACTATCACTTCACCTTATGGCTGATAGTATGAGATGGTACTACTATCACTTCACCTTATGGCTGATAGTATGAGATGGTACTACTATCACTTCACCTTACGGCTGATAGTATGAGATGGTACTACTATCACTTCACCTTACGGCTGATAGTATGAGATGGTACTACTATCACTTCACCTTACGGCTGATAGTATGAGATGGTACTACTATCACTTCACCTTACGGCTGATAGTATGAGATGGTACTACTATCACTTCACCTTACGGCTGATAGTATGAGATGGTACTACTATCACTTCACCTTACGGCTGATAGTATGAGATGGTACTACTATCACTTCACCTTACGGCTGAAAGTATGAGATGGTACTACTATCACTTCACCTTACGGCTGATAGTATGAGATGGTAATACTATCACTTCACCTTATGGCTGATAGTATGAGATGGTACTACTATCACTTCACCTTATGGCTGATAGTATGAGATGGTACTACTATCACTTCACCTTACGGCTGATAGTATGAGATGGTACTACTATCACTTCACCTTACGGCTGATAGTATGAGATGGTAATACTATCACTTCACCTTATGGCTGATAGTATGAGATGGTACTACTATCACTTCACCTTATGGCTGATAGTATGAGATGGTACTACTATCACTTCACCTTATGGCTGATAGTATGAGATGGTACTACTATCACTTCACCTTATGGGTGATAGTATGAGATGGTACTACTATCACTCCACCTTATGGCTGATAGTATGAGTTGGTACTACTATCACTTCACCTTATGGCTGATAGTATGAGATGGTACTACTATCACTTCACCTTATGGCTGATAGTATAAAAAATTCCAAACTATTATCTAAAATGAAGTGCTAGCTTTGGTTCCTGATAATTCGATCTTACAAGAAAAGAAAAATGTCTAAGTATAAACTTTTGAAATTTTCATCGTAATAATTATTAATACAATAGTTTTTTATTTTCTCATTATTCACAGAAACTAATATTTGAATTTTGAATGGAATCACAATGTACAGTTATATAAATTTTATTTTATGTCTCCTGTGTAATTTTCTCCACTTATATTGTATTATGTAATTATTTAAATTGCAAGATTAATAAAAAATGGGTATATTCCAATAGCAGTGAAATGAAAATAATAAAAGAAAAATCGAAATAAAAGATGGCATTATAAAGATATATTATATTTCTTATATGCAAAACAAAATAATAATAACAATGGAAGACACGAATGCATGGCAAAATATATATATAGACAAATCCTCTACATTCCATGCACATCGGTTAAGATTTACTTTTTTTCCCCTAGAAGACCTTACCTACAATAATGACTTCATAGTGTAGGTACTCTACAGCACTAAATGGATCATACCACAATGTGAATATGGAGGCACCGACTGCTGCCCGGATGCCTAATTATTGGTCTCGGTAATTAAATGAGAAAATCTAGTTAAAAAGCGGTAGTAATTACATATTCCGCCATCTTTGGAAATTGGGATTTGAGTAGCCATTACTTTGATGGCCTTTGGTGAGAGGAGAGATGATTTCGTAATACATTCTTTTTTATTATATATAATTATATAATTTAGGAAATTGAAAGAAAAACAATATTCAATATGGTTATGAAAATTATGTTATTTATAAATTCTTTTTCATTTTATATTATTTATAATTTAAAACAAATATTCAATATTCAAAACTATATAAATAGATATGCTTTCTTTAATGTAAAATACAATGGAAATTATTATTAAATATAAAAATAATACAAGAATAAATGTTATATATTATAATTTTCACTTACAAAATTTAGTAAATTATCTCGACTATTTCGAATAAGTGTGTTACTCATATGGCAATCAAATAAAGTCTTAGTAATCAACAGGTACAATAATAACTATCATTTCAGTCGCAGGTAAAGGGAAATAAGTTACTGTTATTGAATTTAAAGTAATGGGCGGCTGCATAATTGCCCATTAGTAAAAAGAGCGGGTAATGCCCGTCTTTTCTTGAGAAATGCCCCGTGATAATTATAGACAATGAAAGTGGTTACACGAACATGGAATTTAAAAATTGTACCGAGGAAAAAAGCCAATTAATAATAATGAGTTAAAGATATAAATGGAAAAAGTTTGTGAAATTTTCTTTATTTTTAAATTATTTTTTATAATAAATGTGAAAATAACGTAATTTAAATGACAAAATCAAAGGAGAGATATAAACATATTTATCTCACATGTTATATGGAAAATTCAGAGATAAAAAAATCTAAATGAAATGTTTATACGTAATATTCTACCTACAATTGACTTTATTAAATTAAATTAATTTTGTGATGAAAATATCTAATTGAATTTAAGAATTATACACCATTTGTATAGTTTACACACCGTATTTCTTTGTAAAAATCTCTCTATCCATTAAAATAGTGGCTTTACATACAATATTGTACATTCCTGTACAGTGAACACATTTCTAAATAAACAATAGAAAAGAAAATACTCTACTAAAAATATTTTGCAATATAAATGAGTTCACTAGTCACTATATATACTATAGTAACTATACCATGGCTAAAATGTGAACTCTGTGATGCTATAAAGTTGACCATAAATTAATCTTACTTACGTGAAATAACTTTAAACTTCTCCGAATTACTAGGATTACAGATATACCTTCAGTATGTACAGTATGTCCATGAATAGTTTTTATAAGTAACAGATAAGTTAGTATTAGATACACAACTAAGTATGAAAACTAGTATTATACAGAGTGCTTGATAGATATCAATAAGTGAAATTTTTAATGTATATATATTCTTTTATACAATTAACTATTAATTATCTGCGTATTAATATTTTTCTATTAATACAGGTAGGATAGTATATTCATCATATTTTTTTGATTGATATGTTGTTGTTGGCTATTCTTTACAAACATATAAATACTGTTCTTAATACACAAGTTCTGATCACTCAGAGTAAAAATTATTTATTTGATTATTTTCGGCATTAACCCAAAATAATAAAATTATGAATGTGAACATTAAATTGATAAATCTTCCCCGGCCTAAATTATTCATAATTTTTTAGGCTTTTCCATAAGAGAGTAGTGATTTTATCCTATGTAAAACAGTGTTATTACAATATAGAATGATAACATTACAATAGAATGATGTCATTACAATAGAATGATGTCATTACAATAGAATGATAACATTTCAATAGAATGATATCATTACAATAGAATGATATCATTACAATAGAATGATAACATTAAAATAGAATGATATCATTACAATAGAATGATATCATTACAATAGAATGATGTCATTACAATAGAATGATAACATTAAAATAGAATGATATCATTACAATAGAATGATGTCATTACAATAGAATAATGTCATTACAATAGAATGATAACATTAAAATAGAATGATATCATTACAATAGAATGATATCATTACAATAGAATGATGTCATTACAATAGAATGATATCATTACAATAGAATGATGTCATTACAATAGAATGATATCATTACAATAGAATGATAACATTACAATAGAATGATAACATTAAAATAGATTGATATCATTACAATAGAATGATGTCATTACAATAGAATGATATCATTACAATAGAATGATGTCATTACAATAGAATGATATCATTACAATAGAATGATGTCATTACAATAGAATGATATCATTACAATAGAATGATGTCATTACAATAGAATGATAACATTAAAATAGAATGATATCATTACAATAGAATGATATCATTACAATAGAATGATGTCATTACAATAGAATGATATCATTACAATAGAATGATGTCATTACAATAGAATGATAACATTAAAATAGAATGATATCATTACAATAGAATGATATCATTACAATAGAATGATGTCATTACAATAGAATGATATCATTACAATAGAATGATGTCATTACAATAGAATGATATCATTACAATAGAATGACGTCATTACAATAGAATGATATCATTACAATAGAATGATGTCATTACAATAGAATGATATCATTACAATAGAATGACGTCATTACAATAGAATGATATCATTACAATAGAATGATGTCATTACAATAGAATGATATCATTACAATAGAATGACAACATTACAATAGAATGATGTCATTACAATAGAATGATGTCATTACAATAGAATGATAACATTACAATAGAATGATATCATTACAATAGAATGATATCATTACAATAGAATGATAACATTACAATAGAATGATAACATTAAAATAGAATGATATCATTACAATAGAATGATGTCATTACAATAGAATGATATCATTACAATAGAATGATATCATTACAATAGAATGACAACATTACAATAGAATGATATCATTAAAATAGAATGATATCATTACAATAGAATGATAGCATTACAATAGAATAATAACATAACAAGAGAATGATATCATTACAATAGAATGATATCATTACAATAGAATGATGTCATTACAATGGAATGATATCATTACAATAGAATGATATCATTACAATAGAATGATATCATTAAAATAAAATGATATCATTACAATAGAATGATAACATTACAATAGAATGATATCATTACAATAGAATGATATCATTACAATAGAATGATGTCATTACAATAGAATAATGTCATTACAATAGAATGATATCACTACAATAGAATGATGTCATTACAATAGAATGATATCATTACAATAGAATGATATCATTACAATAGAATGATGTCATTACAATAGAATGATATCATTACAATAGAATGATGTCATTACAATGGAATGATATCATTACAATAGAATGATATCATTACAATAGAATGATATCATTACAATAGAATGATAACATTAAAATAGAATGATATCATTACAATAGAATGATATCATTACAATAGAATGATAACATTACAATAGAATGATATCATTAAAATAGAATGATATCATTACAATAGAATGATGTCATTACAATGGAATGATATCATTACAATAGAATGATATCATTACAATAGAATGATATCATTACAATAGAATGATATCATTACAATAGAATGATATCATTAAAATAAAATGATATCATTACAATAGAATGATAACATTACAATAGAATGATATCATTACAATAGAATGATATCATTACAATAGAATGATGTCATTACAATAGAATAATGTCATTACAATAGAATGATATCACTACAATAGAATGATGTCATTACAATAGAATGATATCATTACAATAGAATGATATCATTACAATAGAATGATGTCATTACAATAGAATAATGTCATTACAATAGAATGATATCACTACAATAGAATGATGTCATTACAATAGAATGATAACATTAAAATAGAATGATAACATTAAAATAGAATGATAACAAATTAAAATAGAATGATATCATTACAATAGAATGATGTCATTACAATAGAATGATATCATTACAATAGAATGATAACATTACAATAGAATGATATCATTACAATAGAATGATATCATTACAATAGAATGATATCATTGCAATGGAATGATATCATTACAATAGAATGATATCATTAAAATAAAATGATATCATTACAATAGAATGATGTCATTACAATAGAATGATATCATTACAATAGAATGATGTCATTACAATAGAATGATATCATTACAATAGAATGATAACATTACAATAGAATGATAACATTAAAATAGATTGATATCATTACAATAGAATGATGTCATTACAATAGAATGATATCATTACAATAGAATGATGTCATTACAATAGAATGATATCATTACAATAGAATGATGTCATTACAATAGAATGATATCATTACAATAGAATGATGTCATTACAATAGAATGATAACATTAAAATAGAATGATATCATTACAATAGAATGATATCATTACAATAGAATGATGTCATTACAATAGAATGATATCATTACAATAGAATGATGTCATTACAATAGAATGATAACATTAAAATAGAATGATATCATTACAATAGAATGATATCATTACAATAGAATGATGTCATTACAATAGAATGATATCATTACAATAGAATGATGTCATTACAATAGAATGATATCATTACAATAGAATGACGTCATTACAATAGAATGATATCATTACAATAGAATGATGTCATTACAATAGAATGATATCATTACAATAGAATGACAACATTACAATAGAATGATGTCATTACAATAGAATGATGTCATTACAATAGAATGATAACATTACAATAGAATGATATCATTACAATAGAATGATATCATTACAATAGAATGATAACATTACAATAGAATGATAACATTAAAATAGAATGATATCATTACAATAGAATGATGTCATTACAATAGAATGATATCATTACAATAGAATGATATCATTACAATAGAATGACAACATTACAATAGAATGATATCATTAAAATAGAATGATATCATTACAATAGAATGATAGCATTACAATAGAATAATAACATAACAAGAGAATGATATCATTACAATAGAATGATATCATTACAATAGAATGATGTCATTACAATGGAATGATATCATTACAATAGAATGATATCATTACAATAGAATGATATCATTAAAATAAAATGATATCATTACAATAGAATGATAACATTACAATAGAATGATATCATTACAATAGAATGATATCATTACAATAGAATGATGTCATTACAATAGAATAATGTCATTACAATAGAATGATATCACTACAATAGAATGATGTCATTACAATAGAATGATATCATTACAATAGAATGATATCATTACAATAGAATGATGTCATTACAATAGAATGATATCATTACAATAGAATGATGTCATTACAATGGAATGATATCATTACAATAGAATGATATCATTACAATAGAATGATATCATTACAATAGAATGATAACATTAAAATAGAATGATATCATTACAATAGAATGATATCATTACAATAGAATGATAACATTACAATAGAATGATATCATTAAAATAGAATGATATCATTACAATAGAATGATGTCATTACAATGGAATGATATCATTACAATAGAATGATATCATTACAATAGAATGATATCATTACAATAGAATGATATCATTACAATAGAATGATATCATTAAAATAAAATGATATCATTACAATAGAATGATAACATTACAATAGAATGATATCATTACAATAGAATGATATCATTACAATAGAATGATGTCATTACAATAGAATAATGTTATTACAATAGAATGATATCACTACAATAGAATGATGTCATTACAATAGAATGATATCATTACAATAGAATGATATCATTACAATAGAATGATGTCATTACAATAGAATAATGTCATTACAATAGAATGATATCACTACAATAGAATGATGTCATTACAATAGAATGATAACATTAAAATAGAATGATAACATTAAAATAGAATGATAACAAATTAAAATAGAATGATATCATTACAATAGAATGATGTCATTACAATAGAATGATATCATTACAATAGAATGATAACATTACAATAGAATGATATCATTACAATAGAATGATATCATTACAATAGAATGATATCATTGCAATGGAATGATATCATTACAATAGAATGATATCATTAAAATAAAATGATATCATTACAATAGAATGATAACATTACAATAGAATGATATCATTAAAATAAAATGATATCATTACAATAGAATGATAATATTACAATAGAATGATATCATTGCAATAGAATGATAACATTACAATAGAATGATATCATTACAATAGAATGATATCATTACAATAGAATGATGTCATTACAATAGAATAATGTCATTACAATAGAATGATATCACTACAATAGAATGATGTCATTACAATAGAATGATATCATTACAATAGAATGATATCATTACAATAGAATGATATCATTACAATAGAATGATAACATTAAAATAGAATGATATCATTACAATAGAATGATATCATTACAATAGAATGATGTCATTACAATAGAATAATGTCATTACAATAGAATGATATCATTACAATAGAATGATGTCATTACAATGGAATGATATCATTACAATAGAATGATATCATTACAATAGAATGATATCATTACAATAGAATGATATCATTACAATAGAATGATATCATTAAAATAAAATGATATCATTACAATAGAATGATAACATTACAATAGAATGATATCATTAAAATAGAATGATATCATTACAATAGAATGATATCACTACAATAGAATGATGTCATTACAATAGAATGATAACATTAAAATAGAATGATAACATTAAAATAGAATGATAACAAATTAAAATAGAATGATATCATTACAATAGAATGATGTCATTACAATAGAATGATATCATTACAATAGAATGATAACATTACAATAGAATGATATCATTACAATAGAATGATATCATTACAATAGAATGATATCATTGCAATGGAATGATATCATTACAATAGAATGATATCATTAAAATAAAATGATATCATTACAATAGAATGATAACATTACAATAGAATGATATCATTAAAATAAAATGATATCATTACAATAGAATGATAATATTACAATAGAATGATATCATTACAATAGAATGATATCATTACAATAGAATGATATCATTGCAATGGAATGATATCATTACAATAGAATGATATCATTAAAATAAAATGATATCATTACAATAGAATGATAACATTACAATAGAATGATATCATTAAAATAAAATGATATCATTACAATAGAATGATAATATTACAATAGAATGATATCATTGCAATAGAATGATAACATTACAATAGAATGATATCATTACAATAGAATGATATCATTACAATAGAATGATGTCATTACAATAGAATAATGTCATTACAATAGAATGATATCACTACAATAGAATGATGTCATTACAATAGAATGATATCATTACAATAGAATGATATCATTACAATAGAATGACGTCATTACAATAGAATAATGTCATTACAATAGAATGATATCACTACAATAGAATGATGTCATTACAATAGAAGGATAACATTAAAATAGAATGATATCATTACAATAGAATGATGTCATTACAATAGAATGATATCATTACAATAGAATGATATCATTACAATAGAATGATATCATTACAATAGAATGATGTCATTACAATAGAATGATATCACTACAATAGAATGATGTCATTACAATAGAATGATATCATTACAATAGAATGATATCATTACAATAGAATGATGTCATTACAATAGAATAATGTCATTACAATAGAATGATATCACTACAATAGAATGATGTTATTACAATAGAAGGATAACATTAAAATAGAATGATATCATTACAATAGAATGATGTCATTACAATAGAATGATATCATTACAATAGAATGATAACATTAAAATAGAATGATATCATTACAATAGAATGATGTCATTACAATAGAATGATATCATTACAATAGAATGATAACATTAAAATAGAATGATAACATTACAATAGAATGATATCATTACAACAGAATGATATCATTACAATAGAATGATAACATTAAAATAGAATGATAACATTACAATAGAATGATATCATTACAACAGAATGATATCATTACAATAGAATGATGTCATTAAAATAGAATGATATCATTACAATAGAATGATGTCATTAAAATAGAATGATATCATTACAATAGAATGATGTCATTAAAATAGAATGATATCATTACAATAGAATGATGTCATTACAATAGAATGATATCATTACAATAGAATGATGTCATTACAATAGAATGATGTCATTACAATAGAATGATGTCATTACAATAGAATGTTATCATTACAATAGAATGATATCATTACAATAGAATGATGTCATTACAATAGAATGATGTCATTACAATAGAATGTTATCATTACAATAGAATGATATCATTACAATAGAATGATGTCATTACAATAGAATGATGTCATTACAATAGAATGATATCATTGCAATAGAATGATATCATTACAATAGAATGATATCATTACAATAGAATGATGTCATTACAATAGAATAATGTCATCACAATAGAATGATATCACTACAATAGAATGATGTCATTACAATAGAATGATAACATTAAAATAGAATGATATCACTACAATAGAATGATGTCATTACAATAGAATGATATCATTACAATAGAATGATATCATTACAATAGAATGATATCATTACAATAGAATGATAACATTACAATAGAATGATATCATTACAATAGAATGATATCATTACAATAGAATGATATCATTACAATAGAATGATATCATTACAATAGAATGATAACATTACAATAGAATGATATCATTACAATAGAATGATATCATTACAATAGAATGATATCATTACAATAGAATGATAACATTGCAATAGAATGATAACATTAAAATAGAATGATATCATTACAATAGACTGATATCATTGCAATAGAATGATAGCATTACAATAGAATGATATCATTACAATAGAATGATATCATTACAATAGAATGATATCATTACAATAGAATGATATCATTACAATAGAATGATAACATTACAATAGAATGATATCATTACAATAGACTGATGTCATTACAATAGAATGATAACATTACAATAGAATGATAACATTAAAATAGAATGATATCATTACAATAGACTGATATCATTACAATAGAATGATAGCATTACAATAGAATGATATCATTACAATAGAATGATATCATTACAATAGAATGATATCATTACAATAGAATGATATCATTACAATAGAATGATATCATTACAATAGAATGATAACATTGCAATAGAATGATAACATTAAAATAGAATGATAACATTACAATAGAATGATGTCATTACAATAGAATGATAACATTACAATAGAATGATAACATTAAAATAGAATGATATCATTACAATAGACTGATATCATTGCAATAGAATGATATCATTACAATAGAATGATAACATTAAAATAGAATGATAACATTACAATAGAATGATAGCATTACAATAGAATGATAACATTACAATAGAATGATATCATTACAATAGAATGATAACATTACAATAGAATGATAACATTAAAATAGAATGATAACATTACAATAGAATGATAGCATTACAATAGAATGATAACATTACAATAGAATGATATCATTACAATAGAATGATATCATTACAATAGATTGATATCATTACAATAGAATGATATCATTACAATAGAATGATATCATTGCAATAGAATGATAACATTACAATAGAATGATATCATTACAATAGATTGATATCATTACAATAGAATGATATCATTACAATAGAATGATATCATTGCAATAGAATGATAACATTACAATAGAATGATATCATTGCAATAGAATGATAACATTACAATAGAATGATATCATTACAATAGAATGATATCATTACAATAGAATGATATCATTACAATAGAATGATATCATTACTATAGAATGATATCATTACAATAGAATGATATCATTACAATAGAATGATGTCATTACAATAGAATAATGTCATTACAATAGAATGATATCACTACAATAGAATGATGTCATTACAATAGAATGATATCATTACAATAGAATGATATCATTACAATAGAATGATGTCATTACAATAGAATAATGTCATTACAATAGAATGATATCACTACAATAGAATGATGTCATTACAATAGAATGATAACATTAAAATAGAATGATAACATTAAAATAGAATGATAACAAATTAAAATAGAATGATATCATTACAATAGAATGATGTCATTACAATAGAATGATATCATTACAATAGAATGATAACATTACAATAGAATGATATCATTACAATAGAATGATATCATTACAATAGAATGATATCATTGCAATGGAATGATATCATTACAATAGAATGATATCATTAAAATAAAATGATATCATTACAATAGAATGATAACATTACAATAGAATGATATCATTAAAATAAAATGATATCATTACAATAGAATGATAATATTACAATAGAATGATATCATTGCAATAGAATGATAACATTACAATAGAATGATATCATTACAATAGAATGATATCATTACAATAGAATGATGTCATTACAATAGAATAATGTCATTACAATAGAATGATATCACTACAATAGAATGATGTCATTACAATAGAATGATATCATTACAATAGAATGATATCATTACAATAGAATGATGTCATTACAATAGAATAATGTCATTACAATAGAATGATATCACTACAATAGAATGATGTCATTACAATAGAAGGATAACATTAAAATAGAATGATATCATTACAATAGAATGATGTCATTACAATAGAATGATATCATTACAATAGAATGATATCATTACAATAGAATGATATCATTACAATAGAATGATGTCATTACAATAGAATGATATCACTACAATAGAATGATGTCATTACAATAGAATGATATCATTACAATAGAATGATATCATTACAATAGAATGATGTCATTACAATAGAATAATGTCATTACAATAGAATGATATCACTACAATAGAATGATGTTATTACAATAGAAGGATAACATTAAAATAGAATGATATCATTACAATAGAATGATGTCATTACAATAGAATGATATCATTACAATAGAATGATAACATTAAAATAGAATGATATCATTACAATAGAATGATGTCATTACAATAGAATGATATCATTACAATAGAATGATAACATTAAAATAGAATGATAACATTACAATAGAATGATATCATTACAACAGAATGATATCATTACAATAGAATGATAACATTAAAATAGAATGATAACATTACAATAGAATGATATCATTACAACAGAATGATATCATTACAATAGAATGATGTCATTAAAATAGAATGATATCATTACAATAGAATGATGTCATTAAAATAGAATGATATCATTACAATAGAATGATGTCATTAAAATAGAATGATATCATTACAATAGAATGATGTCATTACAATAGAATGATATCATTACAATAGAATGATGTCATTACAATAGAATGATGTCATTACAATAGAATGATGTCATTACAATAGAATGTTATCATTACAATAGAATGATATCATTACAATAGAATGATGTCATTACAATAGAATGATGTCATTACAATAGAATGTTATCATTACAATAGAATGATATCATTACAATAGAATGATGTCATTACAATAGAATGATGTCATTACAATAGAATGATATCATTGCAATAGAATGATATCATTACAATAAAATGATATCATTACAATAGAATGATGTCATTACAATAGAATAATGTCATCACAATAGAATGATATCACTACAATAGAATGATGTCATTACAATAGAATGATAACATTAAAATAGAATGATATCACTACAATAGAATGATGTCATTACAATAGAATGATATCATTACAATAGAATGATATCATTACAATAGAATGATATCATTACAATAGAATGATAACATTACAATAGAATGATATCATTACAATAGAATGATATCATTACAATAGAATGATATCATTACAATAGAATGATATCATTACAATAGAATGATAACATTACAATAGAATGATATCATTACAATAGAATGATATCATTACAATAGAATGATATCATTACAATAGAATGATAACATTGCAATAGAATGATAACATTAAAATAGAATGATATCATTACAATAGACTGATATCATTGCAATAGAATGATAGCATTACAATAGAATGATATCATTACAATAGAATGATATCATTACAATAGAATGATATCATTACAATAGAATGATATCATTACAATAGAATGATATCATTACAATAGAATGATAACATTACAATAGAATGATATCATTACAATAGAATGATATCATTACAATAGAATGATATCATTACAATAGAATGATATCATTACAATAGAATGATAACATTGCAATAGAATGATAACATTAAAATAGAATGATAACATTACAATAGAATGATGTCATTACAATAGAATGATAATATTACAATAGAATGATAACATTAAAATAGAATGATATCATTACAATAGACTGATGTCATTACAATAGAATGATAACATTACAATAGAATGATAACATTAAAATAGAATGATATCATTACAATAGACTGATATCATTACAATAGAATGATAGCATTACAATAGAATGATATCATTACAATAGAATGATATCATTACAATAGAATGATATCATTACAATAGACTGATATCATTGCAATAGAATGATAGCATTACAATAGAATGATATCATTACAATAGAATGATATCATTACAATAGAATGATATCATTACAATAGAATGATATCATTACAATAGAATGATATCATTACAATAGAATGATAACATTACAATAGAATGATATCATTACAATAGACTGATATCATTACAATAGAATGATATCATTACAATAGAATGATATCATTACAATAGAATGATAACATTGCAATAGAATGATAACATTAAAATAGAATGATAACATTACAATAGAATGATGTCATTACAATAGAATGATAACATTACAATAGAATGATAACATTAAAATAGAATGATAACATTACAATAGAATGATAGCATTACAATAGAATGATAACATTACAATAGAATGATATCATTACAATAGAATGATATCATTACAATAGATTGATATCATTACAATAGAATGATATCATTACAATAGAATGATATCATTGCAATAGAATGATAACATTACAATAGAATGATATCATTACAATAGATTGATATCATTACAATAGAATGATATCATTACAATAGAATGATATCATTGCAATAGAATGATAACATTACAATAGAATGATATCATTGCAATAGAATGATAACATTACAATAGAATGATATCATTACAATAGAATGATATCATTACAATAGAATGATATCATTACAATAGAATGATATCATTACTATAGAATGATATCATTACAATAGAATGATATCATTACATTAGAATGATATCATTATATCATTCTAATGTAATGATATCATTATAGTGTAGAATGATATCAATACAATATAATGATATCATCACAAAATAGAGTGATAACATTACAATAGAATGATATCATTACAATATAATGATATCATCACAAAATAGAATGATAACATTACAATAGAATGACATCATTCTATTGTAATAATATAATATTATAATGTGATGATGTCATTACAATATAATGACATCATCACAAAATAGAATGCTACCATTGCAATACAGACATAGCTGTACAATATATTTAATTCTCTAACTAACGCAGCATTTTCAAAGCCTAATGTACTGCTGCATCGGCTCTATGAAACACTTCTAATCGATGTTCATTAAATTTAATTCATTAGCCGTAATTGATTCCTGGAAGCTGCCTACAAACTTAGACGTTCCATAAAGCCCCAGACTTAAGCCTGCCCAAGATGTAAAACACTTTCAACGTCTTAAGATGCTCATGTACATTAAACTTGGAAATGTATTTACTGAAGGTTAATTAAAACATTTCATATGTTTATTTTCTGATGGCTTAGCATTTTGGATGAGTATTAGAATGAATGGGATAAAAATTTAATCTGAAATTGTATAGTCAACTCCCTATAATATTGTATGTTAGTTATAATTAGGCAATATAATTTTTGGATAAGACTACTTAAAAATATAAACAAATTATATCAATTCAAACAAGAAATGTTTCCTACAACTCGTCAAATAGAAATTTTCTGAAATTATAAAAAAAAGCACAACTGTCTTCTCCGATGAATAAATTCGAATTAGTTACATTCATTTTGCAACCATTTTAGAAACATAAATATGATGATATTGCTCACTAAGATGAGGTTTCTATTCACAATCGCACTTGTAAATATCAATAAGCGTGTAATAGGCTTATCAACTTCTGAATGCCCAGTCGCAAGTACCATCAGAGAAGAGAATCACTGCATATAATGTAATTCTCATGAAACAAATGTACTTTGATTCTCCATTATTATCAATCATCCAATTTCATTGTCTTATGCCTAAACGAATATTTATATTTTATATTGAATTTAATCAATCAAAAGATAATCAGAGACATTCTTCTATGTCCAATAGTACTTTTTGTGATGAATCCTGGCAATTACACAGTCTGCAAAGAGGTGATTAGACCACTAACCTTCTCAGAAACTATAATGCCCAGACTACAGAAAAAATCACATGCACTAGGCTTTAGTCTCAGCATTAGCCACAAGTCACATCCAATATAAATATTTATCTTTGCTTATCAGGGTACCTAAGAGGCTTTTAGAAGACGTTGCTCTCGCCTCAATGTACCTCATTAGTGAACTCGGTGACTAAGTATAATTTATGACATTCGGATTGCTTGATGTATTTGAAAATAAGAATGAAAGTGTTATGAGATATAGATAGATCAGTATTAGTGTGGTCAACAGGTTCCACAGACCGACACTGGCTAGATAATGACCAAGCGAACCTTCTTCCATTCGTCAAGGGAATATGAAGTACAACAGGTACACTGTGTAATCAGTCGTAGAGATGAATCAATGAATAAGCTTCTTATGTAGACATATGTGCTTCTTGCTGACTATACATACACTATACATACACATACATCTTAGGAAATATCTGAAGAATCTCAGTACGATTTAGGCAATAAGTATTCGTCCCATGAGTTTCTATATTAAATATACTTTAAAGCTTACTGATTCACCTCTTCAATGGCATTATTTGCAATCTCCTCGCTGCCGAAATGACAGCCGAATGAAATTTCTAATTGTCCCGCCTGTCTCTTGAAACGCTTTCAAACAAATAGTCCTTTTAAATTAACTCGAATTGAATTCACATTCTTTTCCAATCGAATTACACAAACTAACCTTATCATTAGGATCCTTTCTAATTCCACTGCCTGTAATTTAGTAGGGCTTAAGTCTCGGATGCAATCTCTGTTCCTTGGATCTATTCCAGATCTGACTCAATTCATGATGGCTTTAAATTCTTGGTCGCTCCAGTCTTCACTTATTCCTACTGGATTTCAAATATATATAAATGTCTCGATTAATTCTTTTTCTATTTGAAAAGTTGTGTCACTGGTGGGCTTTTCAAGTGGAAAATGGCCTAAAGTTTTCGTTACAGATGGATCTGATTGACTAGGATTTTATAAGGCTCGATCGATTGTTCCAAATTTACTTTTAAAACTTTAAATCAGTGGAACTGAATTAAAAAACCTTACAGTATTGAGATCAAATAAATAGAGAAAATAATTTTATTAGTGGATTTCATTTTTCTAAATCTATCGAATGCAGAATTTATAGTATTGATTATTTTACGGATGATATTTCTACAAATTAGTGGCTATTATTATAGACATAAATTTAGCAAACGAATATATTGGTTTTCTGATTTTGAAACTTTTGAAAAAAACTTATAGTTGTCTACCTATAAGTTATCCAATGAGCTTAATTTTTTGGGGGAAAATGTATGATGCGACCAGATGTCAAATTGCGTCTATTATATATTATAGTAAAACATTGGACAAGTTCATAATACTTAATATATACAATGTTTCTATCCGTTACACTATTTTCTTTCTACAGACAATATAATGAATATATCATATATAATATATGAGTATGAAGACAAAAAGAAACCGTCAATGTTTTTATGGGGTATCATAGCTACCGTTCTGAAAAACTAGCTGGCTTTTTCCCAAGCCATGAAGAACATAGAATATTACGGGTAAATAGTGCAAGTGACGGGCAAGATGCATCACTTCCTCTATTTACCTACACAACAGAGTGAGAAGAGACAACATTTCAAAACAAAGAACCTTCTTGTGAATCATCCTGTTGGAAGATAAACAGAACATTTTTCTATTAAATTCACATGGATATTGTAACGTAGAATTAGTGAGAAAAAAAGACATTTAACTGAATAAAACATGTCAACTAGCACAATTTGATTAAAATACTGAAGACAGATTGACAATGTTCTGTGCTAGACTGTACACAAGAGTAGTAGGATTCTGTAGGAGGTATAAGAACAACAACAACAACATCGGCAAAATTGATTTGGTGTCCGAGTGATCAGATGGGTGGGTGGGATTGGTATAACAGACTTGTCACTAGCTTTGTTACTTTGGATGATGCATCGTGTTATTCCGAGACTGACTCCTATCTGATATATTTGCTTGTTCGTGATATCCTATATTGGAAAGCTATATGTTTCTAACACGGTCAGGACTCTATTATTAATATTATTGGAAATATTTTACAGATTCACATCAGATATTGATATCGGAAACTCATTTTTGAGATGTTTTCTTTGATAGATAATATGTTTGATAATATCTCCATGTAAATCGGGATATAAAGTTAGTTGACTAGGATTTTTTATTAGTTTTCCTCCAAGTTATTTGGCGCTCAATAAACTTTACTGACAATAAAAGCCAAAGACTTAAAAGTGTTTCTCAACAAGATTTCATGTAACTTTCTTTCTAGCTTTGCTTTGCTTTTTCTCTTGCGTACACACGTAGAGTTTTTTGAGTCTTTCCACCAGACTTTTTGCTAAGCTCCTCCTACTTTTTACACGAGAATATAAGAAAAAACTATATAATAATTATTTATTTTAGTTGGTATCCATGATACCTGCAGGTATTATGGATACAAACTGAAATGAATAATAATGATATCGTTTTTTCTTATATTCTCGTGGAAAAAAATAGGAGGAGCTTAGCCAAAAGTCTGGTGAAAAGACTTAAAAAACCCTGCGTGTGTACGGCCCTTTATTGAAAAAGTTCACAATATAAAAACATCAAACCAATCTCTTATGTGTTTTCAGCTCTCGGTCGTATATTATATATACCATTCGTATATTACCAATAAATTCACTCCCGTTGCTTATTTATCGCCTTACATTGCATGATAAATAGTAAGATGATGGTGGCTACCGAAATTATGTATTTATTATCATTAGATATTTATGAGCACCGTAGAACTACCATTAAATATCGATGTATAGGATCGTAACTATCGTAGAATATGTGCTTTCTATGGAAATTTATATGTTTCAAGATTTAGAGAATATTTTAGTGGTATATTTTTTGAGATAATATGTAACTCTTTGCTACCTATATTATACCGTCTGAGTAACATACTCTTTGCTACCTATATTATACCGTCTAAGTAACATACTCTTTGCTACCTATATTATACCGTCTAAGTAACATACTCTTTGCTACCTATATTATACCGTCTAAGTAACATACTCTTTGCTACCCATATTATACCGTCTAAGTAACATACTCTTTGCTACCCATATTATACCGTCTAAGTAACATACTCTTTGCTACCCATATTATACCGTCTAAGTAACATACTCTTTGCTACCCATATTATACCGTCTAAGTAACATACTCTTTGCTACCCATATTATACCGTCTAAGTAACATACTCTTTGCTACCCATATTATACCGTCTAAGTAACATACTCTTTGCTACCTATATTATACCGTCTAAGTAACATACTCTTTGCTACCCATATTATACCGTCTAAGTAACATACTCTTTGCTACCCATATTATACCGTCTAAGTAACATACTCTTTGCTACCCATATTATACCGTCTAAGTAACATCTTAGTCTAATAAATAAGAAGAAAGGCTTTCTGTGAATTAAGTCATCAGTCTTTTATGGTTCCCGCGGGTATAATAAAATTACTATATGAATGAAGGCTGAATTATTATGACTTATATGAAGTACTGTTACTTATACATTATTACGTGGGAAAAGATTGATCCTATTACTCGACGAATTACACCTTTCTTTGGAGTGACTTAGATATAAATGAACAGCATATTATAAATATTTAAAACTGATTTTATAATTGGGATCATTAAACACTTTCGAAACGATTTTGCGTACATGCATTTCTTACATCTTGTGACTTTTATGAACTTCTGAATTAATGGTGTCAGTTTTTATATTTATTTTTTGTGATTTTATTTACTGCAAAATAATTAAGCAAATTCATCAAATATTTAGATGCACAATTTGAAGAAAATTGACTTCATATTTTTTATAAAAAATTATATAAATTTATAAACATGAACAATTGACTACAGTGTACAAATGTATCGACATCACCGTTCGTAATTATGTCCCTTTATTATATATATATCAGGCTATCACCAAATCATATTCCACCCGGCTATCGACAAATCCGCAGCAACATGGATATTGACTCATCCGATCCCATCCGTTTATCGACAATTACGCTCCCACCCGGATATCGAAATTTCCGATCACACCCGTGTATCGACAAATACGCTTCCAACCGACTATCGATAAATATGATATCACCTGGCTATCGACAAATCAACTCCCACCCGGATATAGAAAAATCATATCCCTCTATAGTTTATCGACAATCCAGTTATCACTATGCTATCGACAAAATCTGATATCACCTAGCTATCGACAAATCCGATCTCGGCAGGCTATTGACAATTCCGCTCCCAACCGGCTATCGACAAATCCGATATCACCAGGCTATGGTCAAATTTACTACCACCAGGCTATCGACAAATTCGATCTCACCCGGCTATCGACAAATTCGATTTCACTCGGATGTCAACAAATCCGCTACCTCCGTGTTATCGACAATTCCGATATTACCAGGGTATCGACAAATCGGGTCTCACACTGCTATCGACAAATTTGCTACCTCCGGGCTGTCGGCAAATCCCATTTCACCTTGGTTTAGTCAAATCGGATATCACCCTTATATCGACAATTCTACTCCCACCTGCCTATCTACTATTCTTATCTTATCCGGCTATAGACAATTCTGATATCACCCTTTTATTGAAAATTCTACTTTTACCCGGCTGTCGACAAATCCGATCTTACCCGGCTATCGACAATTCTGATATCACCCTATATTGACAATTCTGCTCTTTCCCGGCTATCGACAAATCCGATCTCTCCCGGTTGTCGACAAATCCGCTCCGAAATGCATGCCTATTACTGACTAGAAAGGCTCATTAGACTCCAGATGAGGGCATCGAAATGTTCATTAGGAAGAACACGCTGCAACTCCCAAACTTTATGACGCAACCGAAATTAACAACTGATAGCCCTTTTTACTGTCATGGGAACAATATTAGATCTAGTGGTTAAAGTATTCTCCAACATTGAATATTCTATATTGCCATGTAAAATTGCAGTAATTTTCGTAGCGTTTTTTTTAAGGGGTAATATTTTTTATTTTTGTTTGGAGTATTATAGTAGTATCTTATTTTAGAGTCAACTCATAGAAGCACATTGTTCTAATTAATGGACAACTGTTAGAGTGAATCATGATATATAGAGTACAGTATAGGAATACCCCGCAATTATTACAAATCACACTTAAGATGTCTTGCACTTATTTCTCCTGGTATAGAAAATATTTTAGGAGTAACTTTGATATTTTGTTGGACGTTTTCAGTAGTCGTTTCAGTAGATTATAAATCATTTTATGGTAAAATATATACGTTGTTCATGAAAATAATTTAATCTAATATTCCACCTGTGTAAGTTATGACGAAAACAGCTTAACTGAAAACGACTACCCAAAATACTAAAGTTACTCCTGAAATATTTTCTATACCATGAGAAGTAAGTGCGAGTCATGCTCTACACTTATTCTATTGTGATAAATCTGAAACTTACTAAGAGCCGGATATGCCTGTAGTAAATATTTCTCCTGTTCATCACTGGCAACTACATTAAACTTTAATACTGATCTTTTATAATTAATAAATAACATAATGTATTCATTAGTCTGAGCTTTGTATAATTTATACTTAAGAAGAAATAAACACCAAGATATGTTTAATCACATATCCAGCTAAATTGTATACTTCCTTTGTAATGTACTAATTTTATTATTTAAAATTCTATAAGCCAATTGAACTATTTATATATCAAAAAAATGCTAAATGTTAAATACATATAGTATATGTTCAGAAATTGTGTACCATTTGCCCATTGAAGCGATGTTATATATCCTCAACCGAAAGCAGTGGTTCTTCACCGTGTTTCCCAGTGTAGTTCTAACAAGGTTCAACCGCAAGTGGGTGTTGCTAATTAGGGTTAGAACCACCACCTATGGAGTCAACCCTCATCACCTCAACCGCTCTTAACTGCATTTTAACCACACGTTTCATGTTCGGTGAAATCGCTGAAAATTAATCTGGAAGTGCCCAAACGAATCGTTATTGCTCTTAAAATAGTTCGGTGCGCAACTCTGAATTAATTTAAATATCGTTAGTTATATTAAACTCGAGATAAACAATGATTAGAATCTCATGAATTTAGAAGGGATATTACTTTCTATATCCTTTCCGTGGTAACTGTAAAACATAGGAGCTAATAATCCTAACTATTATATATGACTTGGTGTAAAATGTGACTAATGTATTTGCAACGGGTAAGAAAGTTCTTAGAAATTGAAAATGTATTTATTCACAGCATAAACTTACACGAGGAAAATAAATTTCATCGAGAGTCGAGAAACACCATGCAAACTATCAATTATCATTAAAACGGATATTATTAATGAGCTCGAACTGCAGAATATATAAGCTTTCCTAATGAGAAGAGAATAACAAGGGGCATAATTGTCTGTTAGATCATGCAGGCGCTATTTATGTGAAGACAGGCAACTGAACGTGATTCTGTACCCTTCAGTACCTATTAACCAGGAGGTATACTCCAGCAGCATCCCATTAGTGTTTTCTCTTTAAAGTATTGTCTCGTAGGAATCCGCGTAATAAATATTATATGTACATAGAACACTCCTAACTTAATTGGCTTATCAATGACTGGTAATAGAAACATCTGGCTATTATAGAGTCTCGTTAATTAATATTGCTAGTTAATCATGAATTTATAGCCTTGATGTAATTCCTAACAATATCTATTACGGTTATATTTGATATTGTTTACAGTTCATTGGTATGTAAAACTTTATCTTATAGTATGTTCAAGTGTATAAAAAATGTTCCATATATTTCCTGCAAGATCTTTTAATTAATAAATATGTTTAGTAAATATATAAATATGCATTTTGTAATTCAGTCTATTTATAGAAAATATATTATATACATAATTATTTTCTCAAACAAAATTCTCAAAGTATTTTTTTGACGAAACCCTTGTAAAATATGTTTACCTTCGAACTTTCGATTAAAAAATAATACTAGCAATGGGATGACTGAAAATGTCAATAAAGCTGATGATATGCTTAACATCTTTGTCTTAATAATTGTTATAGGTAAAGACGTACCATTCACTATACTATTTATAGTTTGATAAGAAAAGCTAACACTATGACAATTTTTCCAAGAAATAACCAGATAAAGTTAAAATTAATGTTAGATCTTAAGTCATTCAGGGTATATATTTTTAAGTTGATAGTAGAAGGAAATACAACTAGCATATAGTATGTTTCTAACTCTTTTACATAATAAGCAACTGTCGCTTAAATTCATCAGGCATAAAATAATATGGAGAAAACACTGCACCTGAATGGTTTTACAATTAAACTATACAAAAGGAAATATATCATTACAGTATTGACGTTCAGGCCATTCTATTATTATAAACAAAGTAGAATTTTTTCAGAAAAATATTTGTTATTAGACAAAGTAGAAAAATTTCCTAAAAAATTGCATGGACAAAATGTGTTACACATGGTTAACATCTTTCATTGACTAGATTTAAAATCTATTGTAATTTAGCATATTGGAAGTCATATATGCAGTGTTTTCAAAGTTACCTGTTTTAATGACACTTATTTTAGAGTTTATAATTTAGTGTAATTCCATTGTTAAATTTACTGTGGTATCAAGTATCACTTATCATGTATCACTTTTAATGTATCATTGTTGTATCAGAATAACCGAATATTTATCAATAGTGTTGAATGTGTAAATTCAATGAGAATATTTAGTTGTGTTGAATGTTAGTGAAACACAGAACTACAAACTGCACTATAATTCACAGATCAAAGACTCCATGTTATTCCATATGAAATGAACGCGTTGATAGATCTAGCAGTGCATTATACATAACATGGATCTTGCATTTACTCGAATCGTTTTGAAGACTCAGGTTAGTTGATATTTCCAGTATGTATATTGATAATAATAACGTGGGAGAATTATATATACATCCTCTCACAGATAGAATGTATTATAGTGCTTAGAGGTGTCTCAAATGCTCAGCTAATTACTTACTAATATATGCACCGAGACAGAAGCTTATATCCAAACACAAAGTAAGCCATTATAAACACCTCGCCATCTAGAGCTTTCCTAGACCTCCTCATCTGATGTACACTTATACCAACCATGGAATTGAAAAGAAAGGAGGAGGATTCCTGTCGTTAATATCAGTTTATATGAATTAAAAAGCTTACTGCATAGGTTCCTTCATAGGACAAGATGTGAGAAATTGTAGAAGGATGTGCTTATGCTCTATCTTGGTTGTAGATAATTAGGATGTATTAGACTCTAGAGCATCTTGTGCCAGAACTACAGTCCAGAAACAAGAACGAGAGTACCCACTATATACACTAATTAGTGCAACATTTGTTTAGGTTTGCAATTTGCTAGTTTTGAATTATTCCTTCTACATCATGGAAATTGAAACCAGCCCTTCAGTTCAAATTATTTTACTTATACTTTTCGAATCAGAGAAATTCGATAGGTTGTATAATTAATTATAACTGTATTATAATTCTACAACCAAAATTGTATTTCCTTTCAGTATATACAATAATTATGCTCATGACTTCATTTATATCTAGCCAATTGAATTTGTATTTAATTACCACTAAGTTAAGAAGATTCATAATAAAAGTTGGAAAAGGCTCTACCGCGATCATATCATCCGATACAATATTGATTGGAAAAGCTAGGCACGGTGCAATTCATTTCCAAAGAAGTTCGATTCCTCGTGTCCGCCCGCACAGAAGTCAATCTAGCGAATGTTTACAAAGCGTACCTTTTATAGTCCTTTCACGAGGAAAATCGAAGGAGATCGTGATTTCCACTAAGGAGATTCCGGTCGATCTCATTTGGCTTATGAAAAATTGTTTTGAAGAGAAAACTGTTCTTTGAGTTTGAGATAACCATCATCCCATTTGTCCTTATTAATGACCATCCTTGTAGCCACTTATCAACGTCACAGCGGACTAGTGAGTCTTTTGAGGGAGCCTAATGGTCTGAGTGGAGTCTAAGATGGTCTAGCTAGACCTCCTTAATATCCATTGATGAATTCACCCAGCAAAATGCTCAATAACTTGGAAGAAGAGGTCAGAAGAGAAGAGCCATGCAACACAAAAACTAAACATATTTATTATTGATATCTGTTAAAAGGGAAAACACGTGACAAATTCACTGCTGATCATCAATAAATCAATAAAATATTAATTTCACTTTGAACAAGTGATATACATATAATTTTTTTTAATGGTATAAAACAGATATACTTTTTTCACCGTAAACATTAATAACTTCTAAACGACTATATTTTTATTTTGACGTTAAGTTATTATAAATTGTAATTAAAAAACATACAGATTGATTGGAAATAAATAGAAATCGTATTTGTTTTTATCTCAACATGTGAAATTCGTTTCCTTCTTTTATTTTCCAATGAATACAGAAACATTATAATATCATGCTTCTCCTTTTAGTTCAACACCCACACCACTAGAGAATTTAATCTAACTAACTCAAAAACAACATCTTATTTTTCTTTCTAGATTACTTCAATGTAACTGGACGAAATAGCCTTTAGAAGTGTATTTTGTTTAGCGAAGTTCAAACTGCTGCCGTCCAAATCCCAGCATTTAATTCATGCCAATGGTGATTTCGCTAACTTCCCTTCTAAAGGAGCGAGAATAAGCTTTTTCTGTGTTCCTCTGGAGGAAAACACTTGAGCCTAAGAAGGATTAAGTAAGATTGTGTCGCGCAGATGACTTTCGTGACTAGAATGCAAGAGAACGATTCACCGCTTCCTGACCTCGGAAAAGCCTACCAATCTGAGCCACATGGCTATCACATACTGATGAAGTTATATTGGACAGTTTGCATAAGATTTATATATTTCTCCGTCACTGGGATCAAGAATGTCATCCAACGGCCACTTAAAAGATCAAGAAATGACTTATTCTTATATATTATATCGTATTACATTTAAAAAACAATTGAATAAATATGTGTTGTATGAGTATTGGTTGTATTACTGTATACTAAACTGTGTCTTTTTTATAAAAATTTAAACGCGAAAATAAATTTTGAAGAAAGTGTAACTTATACAATTGTTTGTTTACTATTGAAGAATGGATACAAATAAACATTTGAACAAGAAGTTAAGAACTGTTAAAGGATAAATATACATACTGAATAAAGACTAGAGCATAGAGTCAATGGAATATATATACAGTACAATTGCCTGCCCCGTATACTTACTGTGGAAGGACATTCTGAGAATTAGAGAGGGTAGTTCTAGATTAATTCTCTGATAGAAAATATATCGAGATCCTATCCCATCCAATTACTTTCACTGAATGGGGAAAGAATGTTTATTTTATCCTTTTTTCCATGAAACTAGAAGACAATATATAGAATTGGGGTCAGAGAAATAGAACAAAACTTATAGAAGAAAACTGGAAGAGAGCAAAGAATTCATCAAGATTTTTCCAGTGACTTGGATAATTAGTTTCGACACACATACCTACTCTAGCTATTCTAAACACAACTAATGTTGTGTTTGATATTCATGATCGACTTTATCGACTGTTTTTATTAACTAAATTATGTATTGAAAATAAATAAGCGATGACATAAATTTGAATTGTTTAAAAATTTCCACAGAATCTTCCAGGAAATTTTTTTGATATCATAATAAAACGAACACTAATTAACATTGGTAACTGTATTTTTTGTTAACTTCTTATGGTTATTCTATTACTGAACATACAGTAATATTTAAATACCCTCATTGAATTTCCTATGTATTAAATGCATATAAGTTTCACATGTAATAACTGCCTGAAACTAAGTAGAGAAAAAACTACATAAGCTTTCTAACTGCCGCAATATTGGAGGGAATTTTCTCAGGGGACCTAATACATTGCCTCAGAATTTTGCTCTTTCCTGTTTTCCTGCAGTCTTGTGTTTCAACTAAAAAAGCACTAATGTTATGCTTAGACTTTCAACATCTACTTATTTGCAGATTAAACTTGACATTATATTGTTTTGTGGTATATTAGCAAAGTGTTAAACACAATATTTTATTCAGAGGGAATTTTCAAATGCAAGGAAAATATTAAAATGTTGAACGATTTCTTACATAATTTTTCTAAAATCGTTAAATTTTTTACCTCTAATAGTTGAAGATCTTCTAACCATTCATTACAATATTAAATCCTAGTAAAAATTTAAGTTGAGAAAACCTATAAAGATCGATAAGAATATCCAACCAATAAACTATTCGTTTACGATATAATAAATAGTCTTCGAAATCCATGCGGTAGAAAATAATATCGAATTATTATGCCAATTGTTTCCATGTGTATCTATAACTATCATGTTTCAGATGATTTATATGATAGAAAATAGCAAACAATTGTATATTGTTGATCATGAAGATGAATATAGGTAGTCTAAATGTTTTAATATTTTCTATAAATAAATATTAATTAATAAATTTAATTGTGATCAAATATAAATGTTCTATTTATACTAAAATAAACGTGCAGTGCTATTCGTGATTTATTTTATATATAATTATTATTGAAATATATATTTGATATAATTTTAAGCCTAATAATATATTATACAGTATAATAGGAATTTTTTCGTTAAATTTCGGACAATTATTTTTATCAATTAAAACGACTATGAATATAAGTGTATCTCATTACCTCTGACAGCTAAATGGTACATAAGATAGATCAAAATCTAATAGGAGCAAGCAGTTCAGTATTCTATTCCGTAAAGCAGCTGTAGGTCATCTGCTAGATGGAATAGTATGACCTCCTAAGTAGGTAACTGTAGGCTGATATGAACTACAGCTCATATATTTCGAAGATTGATCGGAAGGGTGCACTACTAATTAATAAGCTCGAGCCATCTGCTTTGACATGTGGCTAGAAATAGTCTTCAAAAATATCAAAAACTCATATTTATCGAACTGTTCAATGTTTCAAATAATAAAATGATTGCTTTTAATTTTATTTTATAAATAGAATTTACATGTTAGTGATTTATGAAACATTTCAATGATGTTATAATATAGAGAATTTCAGTTTCCATCTATGCAAGATTTAAAGCCGTATTGATAATCCTGGCAACTATTCGATTGCAGTAATAAGTTTCCACAATGTAATTAATAAGAGCATCTTAAGTCTTGAATCCAATGAGAGAATCTAATCATTCTAGTTTCAGGGACTCTAATTGAATGCAAAAGGGACAATATGTACCTACAGTTCGACTAAGGGATGGAGCCTATTACCTGCAGTACAGAGAGACCAAGTTGAGGCATATTGATGCATACAGTTACAATTATTGTAGTATCATCTACAGACTCTGCAGACTTCCTGAATCATTACTGTACTTAGATAACTGCATTATTCAACATCAGCAACATCATCATCTATTCTGTTTCATTGTTTTTGGCTTCATCATATTCAGAGATGAATAATCTTCATTAGTAAATGATGAGGCCTGGAGACACAATATAGTTTGTTTCTGCCTGAACAAATAGTTACTATAATTTGTGTACTATGGATTTCGTCCAGCCAACAGCTTCTTTTCTCATGAAAAACAATATGTACACATTTAATTATCATAGATAATACTTTTGCTGAAAAAAGGAAACATTTATTCAACAGACTTTCCATCAGTTTCCTCGAAATATAGGAAAAATATTCTATCAAATCCGAACTCTTATGAGAGAGTGTTATTGTAGTCAGCTTCTTATTTTCTATTTCCTCTTTAAGATGACGATGGCTGGTTGTACTATAATGCTAAAATGTTCGAGGAAAAACAACACATTTCCTGATCTTAGAAAGAGGAAACTTCCACTCCAATACTTTCAGCCAATCCATCATAAGGAACTCGATCCCTTTGACCTGGCTTAACTTCTCCCACTGCTCAGTGACGAACTCTATCGGTACCAGCTGTCAAACAGATACAGTACCGATGTATTATCGCAACCAGCACTCATATATAATGTCAAAATAACTTAGATAGAAACTTTTAGATATTTATTTGTAAGATGAACTATATATAGCTATATCCAGATGTTAAGTCCGTTGTAAAACCTGGTGCCCATACGTAACCCTAGCTTAAATTGAAACAGTAATAAAAGTTTCCGTATAAACGAAATGGATGGAGCAGAAAAGGGCCGAATCCCACGGAAAATGAAATTGCAGTCGCGTGAATTGTTGCTTGTGTGCGTAAAACTGGTGATAAAAACTTTATTGAGTGAATGACTTTGTTTGCGTTATACGCATTTATAACATAGCTACTAAAATTAGGGCGCTGAATTGAGGGATTCATTAATGAAATAATAAGCAACTAATAATGATCCATTTGAAGAGGAATTAACAAATTCATATTTTCTCACTTTTTTCTATTTTTAATACCATATTGAAAATATTATTTACTTGAGTGCCTGGTTGATAATGACGTCACCTGACACAGCTAGCAGTGCCTGGTTGATAATGACGTCACCTGACACAGCTAGCAGTGCCTGGTTGATAATGACGTCACCTGACACAGCTAGCAGTGCCTGGTTGATAATGACGTCACCTGACACAGCTAGCAGTGCCTGGTTGATAACGACGTCACCTGACACAGCTAGCAGTGCCTGGTTGATAATGACGTCACATGGCACAGCTAGCAGTGCCTGGTTGATAATGACGTCACATGGCACAGCTAGCAGTGCCTGGTTGATAATGACGTCACCTGACACAGCTAGCAATGCCTGGTTGATAATGACGTCACATGGCACAGCTAGCAGTGCCTGGTTGATAAAGACGTCATATGGCACAGCTAGCAGTGCCTGGTTGATAATAACGTCACATGGCACAGCTAACAGTAACTGGTTGACAATGAGGTCACATGACACAGCTAGCAGTGCTTGGTTGATAATGACGTCACATGGCACAGCTAACAGTAACTGGTTGATAATGACGTCACATGGCACAGCTAGCAGTGCCTGGTTGATAATGACGTCAGAGGCAGGCAAACAGTGGCCGTCGCTTCATCAGCTAACTTAATTAGAGTGTTGATCAACATTTGCTTTGAGCGAAGACCGTCAGAAGGGAATGTTAGTCCATGGGTAGGTAGGTACCATCAATGCAGGCAGTACAGAGCATCATTTGCAAGATAAACCTCCACTATTGATGTTTAAATGCATCATCTAATGTGCAGATCTTGGAGAAGTTATCGAAAATGAAGTTTATTTTCATCTAAAAGTTAGACACGAAAGATTTTTTCTATAATTTTTATTGACGTTGAGTTTTGAAATTAAATTTTGAAGTTTTTTGATTAATCCTATAAATGCATCTGCAAAGCGGAATTATATTTTATCCAATTCAGTGTTTATTAAGAATTTCCTGTTTAATTGAATCTAAAACACGTTCTTTTACAGACTTTATCAATTAAAAATATATTGTTTATTCATTTTCAAATCGCAATGCAAAAATCTGCTTTAATTGCTCCCTGGTAACCTCAGTTATTTCATCCCCACCGAAAATAAAGATATAAATCATTGTGTTGCTAGAAGAATGTCATCAACTCCATCTGATCAGATTGCGTTCTGCCCTTAATGGACCATTGTTTGCTTCTCTATTTCCTATATAATAAATAAATAGCTGCAAGATAACTCATAATTAATAGCGTTTCTTCTTTTTAATCATTGCTTTGTGCCGAAAAATAGGGTATAAAATATGGCTTTGTAGTCCCGCTGCACCTTTAAAATTGGTGACCCGGTCGCTGTTATTAGATTAGGAACTTATTTTGCACGGCATCCAACCGTTCCTTCCAATTAAATTAAATCGTATTTCAATTAAAATAATTAAGCGGTAAAACACTTTCTATTATAAAGGCTGTATTGAGTTTCAGAATGAAACACTATATACACTCAGTGAGGTTTGCCTTTTTACTCTTTGTGATAACACAGGTAATCGAATTTATAAAATTACCGGGAATGACATGTTAATTAATGGAGATTTTATAGTTGCTAAATGATATTTTGAATATGAGTAGAACTAAATGATTATAGAAATTGCTATTACCGCTGCAAATTATTATCTATAAAGAATACTGTGATTGCTAAGTGTACCTTTTATGGTTTAAAGTATAGAAAAACACAAGCTTCACAAAAGTGTATCATATACATATAATATTATACTTTTCAAAAGATTATAATTTTTTAACAAAAATTTGAAATAAGTAAGCGATACAATTGCTGACAAAAATTCAAATTGACATCCACATGGATTTTTTTTTTTTTTTAGAAAAACACTTCAAATATTTTTTTAGAAATTAAACGTCTAAACTGCATCGTCACTTTCGCACACACAGAATACATGTCTCAACAAATGTCAATTTAGGTGGGCCCACCATAAACACCATATCAGGGTATTATAATTTTCTTATCTTAATTAAGAAAAAGCTGAACAATAATTTTAGAAAATAAGAAATACAGAATTGCCACGAACTGATTATTGAAGTGATCATAAAAAAACATCGCTGAAAACAATACACATAATTACTTTGAGCTAACTAAACTATACATTATATTTCTTATAGCGAAATACACAATATCTTTCAATAGTATATGTCGATAAAGAAGTAAATAGAACATCATACAGTTCTGTGTAAAACCATACAAATTACGGTACAGTGTTTCTCACAATTTCTGAACAATGAACAATTACCGACCTCTGCTCATTTATCGACAACCACACAATTACCGAAAACAACTACCTGAAAACAACTGCCTACAACTCGCTGAAAACAACTACCTTGTATAATATAGTAACCTTATTGCTATTTACATTCTATTTACCATTATATTAACTATCTCAAAACTATATACCTATATGAAATTATAATTTTTTTAAATTTCTATTATACGATATGAAAAGTTAACAGCATCACCAATGTCAATCTGCATGATCGTGTATAATGTAACTTTTAGTGTCTATATTTATTATATAAACACTAGCCAATACCCAAAGAGAAAGTTAAGGGGGGATATGGAAGATTAAGGAAGATCATTTTTTGTAAACTTTAACGAACTCGACATAACTTATTCATTTTAGTAAGTCATATCATAAAAAAATACTGAAATTGTTGATATCCATCATGAATTGAAGCAGATCTGCTCTCTCCTCCTTCCTTCTCTACATTCTACCTTGTGATGTTTTGTTTTGCATTACATTCCACATCTGCAGCGCATCAAAAACAACTTGGAGATTGAAATAGAAAAGTCACAGAAGATTACCTCCCCCACCATTGTTCCAAACTGGCGGAACAGAATAAGAAATGATTTGTTCTGGTGTCGTACGCTTGTGTTTGGCCTGACCATCTTTGGGACTTAACGGCCTGTGTGATATTTTCAAAACTATTTTATGGGTGGTAGGTAACATGCAGGTGATGTGTTCAAACAGAATATATCAAATTTGTTCCTTTATACCATTTATAATTTTGTTTTATGTAAATATCATACTAAAGTGACTTCCAAAAACATATATTATTCATGAATATTCAAAGTGAAGGAGGTGTATCCTAACAAAAATGTTACCGATAAATATTCTCTAACCTTATTCTATCTTCCAAGTAAAATAATTTATCAATATACCTAAAAGCATTATTTAGAATCTTTATACATGATGTTAAGAATTAGAGTTCCATGTAAATAGTATGTTCTGCTTGGTCGTATACTCATGGAGTGTCACAAGAACACATTAAGGGGTATATATTGCCTAGGTACACAGATAGTTATCCCTGCTATTCGCTCAAGCATTGTTTTGAATGGACGTTGACCCGGCTTGCATATCCATCAATTTCAAGCTTATCAGTTTTACTAGTGTTCTCCCATTATACTAAGTGGCTTTATTCATTTTACCTATACAATCTAGGATAATAATTAAGCGATAAACATTGAAGAACTAAATGCCTTGGATCCTGTCTCCAGATTATAATATTTTCTATCTAGGTTTACAGCTATCGTGCAATTAATTTTTACACTTATCAGGTATGGTATCACCTGTTAATTGATCGAACTTGTTTAGGATTCAGGATATCGCACATATTGCAACTAATGATATAATGAGCTAGGTACCGCAAATCTAAATTATGAATACAAGTCTAGTCAATTAAAATGATTCCACGTACACCTACAGAAAGTAGTGTATGCGACAGGAATAGTTCCAGAGTTACATTTATTTGAAAATGTAACGAATTTTCGTTTGGTTATTATCATATATTAGAAAAGCTGTCTATTACTTTTATATAACAAATGTTTCAGAATAATGTTATAGAATAGTTTTAAGTTTATTGTTAAAAACAGGTTTTTAACAGTAAGGAAGAATGTTAGAATAATAGATATTACTAATATTATTGGGGAATATGAGACGAATAGTTATTGGAATTTCAGTTTAATGATATCTTAATGATGTAATAATAATTTTATAGAGACACAATATAGTATATAGTTAAATTTATGTATAATAGGTTTATTTGAATGTTATTTTTATAAATATCTGAAAAAAAGGATAGATAATTTTTCTCGTGAATTTTTACCACCTAAGTGTTATATATGATGAGATATACACACGAGTCATGTATTCTACCCCTCTTACAATCATGCTTCACTGATCATTCACCGTTGTACTTATCGTTGTACCGTATATGTCCCAGTGCTATAAAGTAGCTAAACTAATTTTGATATGAATTAGAGAGAATTCTACTAGCGGTAGCGTCAGATCTCTGATGAGAATTATCCCTGGTGCGGTCTTGGAAAACAATAACACATCTAACCATTCATAACACCTCTAGTTGAACACTGCCTGCAATGTGCTATATCAATTAAATTGAGTACATGCATGTACTACAGGAATTAGAAATCGAAAATACAACGAGAGTTATATCAGAGTGTGATTTATACAATTGGATTTTCATAAAAAGGATTTGGTTAGAAGAATTTAAGAGTAGTGACTTTCATAAGATAATTTGTAACTCTAATTATTAGAATATAAATAATGAGAATGATTATAATTATTGTTCTTATTACCAACTAGAATCAATAACTGATGGTTTATGTAATATTATTATCAATATTAAAATTTAGTAATCTCAATTTTATTATTTGGATTTTTGAACCTCTTATATCTTATATATTTGTATCTAATTTTGAAAAAAAAAATTATCCGTAGAAATTGACAATTTATAACACAAACTTAGTCATAATTTGCATACCTAGCTAAAGTTCTCTCTGTATTATCACCACATTTTATTAAATTATATATCATACCAAAACTATATATCTCTATTTAATAATATAGTTAAGAAATTACCTACAGTATATTGTGATTCCTATTCTAAATTATTATAAATCAGAACACAATGATCTATAAATAATGTTCTGCTTTCATTGCCTAAACAAGTATACAATGCAGTGAGTCTACCGTTCAAATAATCTAATTGTTGAAATATAAACATGTTTTAACTATTATAAGCTTAACATTAAAACTCCTCTTGATTATAATAGTGTACTTATTTTAGTGTGTACTTATTTATTATCCTATTCATATTTACCATATTTATTATAGATACCATATATTATGCACCTATAACTTATAAACATTATACAAGTTAGGATAGTTCGTGGATGTATATGGTAAATAGTTTTTCCTTATATTCTTGTGGAAAAAGTAGGAGGAGCTTAGCAAAAAATCTGGTGAGAAGACTTAAAAAACCCTACGTGTGTACGGCCGTTAACGTGTTCAATGGTGAAATAGATACGTATTTAGCGAGAGTAAAGTAATATGTATCCATATTTCAAAAAGTGTAGTTATTTATTTTAATTTTTGATAATAAGTGAAAGGATTGTTTTACAAGTATAAATTAAAGGAAAACTAGGGTAATGGACCTATCTACCATTTTAATATTATCTTTAGTTTTATTGGGTATGTTGATTAAAAGAGCTATAATAGTTTAACATAAAAAGAAAACACATTGCAGCTCTTCCGTGGAGACAAGATTTAAGAAGATTTTGTGGTAACTGTGTTCTGTAGGTGTTTATTGAGCTCTGCAGTGATTTTATAAGGCTTAGTCTTGTGATTTACTCTAATAATTCGATTTGGAGTCCGACTGTCTCTCTCAGACAACTTCGGCTTTCGGCCAGACCTGTACTTTGCTGTGGACGTTTTTCTTTCTCTTTCAAAGTAAGTCATTACTTTTGGGACAGTACCTCTTGTAGCGCCAAACATTCGGACAGTTTCTGTTACACTAACGCCTGCCATATCTAGCCACAACTATTTTTTGCCTTGTTGAAAGTCCGAGAAATCTGCTATTTCTAGATGGTTATAACCAATTTTTAAATTTTCTGTAAAACAAATATTTTAATTGAACAAAAAAATAATATGCTCAAAGATTCTGATGCTTAAATATTATGTGTTTCCATTTACTTTTTTATTCCTTGTAATTGACCCTTTACTCACAAATGATATAGTTTTTCATTCTATTTGCTTTTAATTTAACTATCTGAATTCATACCATAATAATTAGCTAATTGCACTATAATTTTGCATAAACAATTTACACACTCTTACCTCTCATATAAAATAGAAGAAAAGAAAATAATTCTAAATGAATACCCCATGGCATATTCACCTTCAGTGAGCAAATTAAATGATGTCGATAGAACACAAATTGATTGGGTCTGTCCCTTTGATCTTTATTATATCAACAAAATAACAATTATTCAATTTGCTGTAGTGTTTTCTATTTGCTTATTAGTTTAATGTCTTTTACAGCGTTTCATCAACGCAATTAATGTAATTATCATTCTGTTAGAAGAATATGATGCTTTTTAATTGCAAATAGGGGCAATATAGTTATATAACTTACAATGATTAACAAAATGATATTAAATTAATGATTATGTAAATAGGTTTTTCTTGCTAGTAACTTACTATGATATATGTTCGATATTTTATATTCTATTTAAAACTGTTTATATCAATAAAGAATTCAAATTTTGTTGTTTTCCTCATTTCATTTCAATTTCACATGAGCAATGTATATCTACAATTGTTACTACTTTTTTAGGTTTACTACAGTAGAACTCCTCTATAGTGAACTCCTCTATAGTGTATGAGTTAGGATGTACCCCGTATAGTGAATAAATTTTCTTTAGTCTGCAGTGAATTACCACCAGTTTTAGAAAACTGAAGGCTGTTTTATGGCATATTACAGAAAATTTGTTCGGGGTACACTATAGAAGAGTTATACTGAATAACGTACCTAGTTACTAATAACATTTAAATACTTAGTACAGTCACCAAATGAATGTTTATAAATATGCTCTCCTAGCTATCTGCAATCTCCCTAACAATAAATTATGGGCATTTCTTCCTCTCTTAGCCAGGATGCAAAACATGCACGGAGTTCCGAGGATATTCCATCAAGATTAGAGCCTTAACAGAGCACTGATCTTGCACCGCAGGGAGATCCCTCCTTAATTGGCTTCACCTGCTATGTATATTTATATATATTATCCTATATGAATAATATAAATAAATATGTAAGTGTCGTTAATGTTGGGTGAGGCTCGAACCCAAGACATTCGGGGTTCTATGGACAACAATTATATCGTCTCCGCCATCGAATAATTAATTAGTTGGTACACTATCTAGCTTGGTATGGTCGATAGAGTGTGTGTACAATATGTACTCTTACAGGTTCGATTCCACCATGGAAACCTAGGTTCAATTCCATCCTGGACACAAGGTTCAATTTTCACAGGGATCTTAGGTTCGATTCCATCCTGAATCCTAGGTTCGATTCTACCCTGAATCCTATAGGTTCGATTTTCACATGGATCTTAGGTTCGATTCCATCCTTCACAAATTATTTCTATTTCGCATCCTATAGTATTCATTTTCATGTATATGGGAATGACAAGATCTTATAGAAGTAAAATTAATGTATTATTTAAATTGTAATATATTTCCATTTGTCATTGATACTTTAAAGGAATTGCATCCTAATTATATAAAGATATCGTTCCTCTTATACATCAATAGTGTCTGTACATTGAAAAGTTACAGTGATTGCATTTCTTACAAACTTTATGCACTAAAATGTGCATAAATAGTGAAGTCAACAAATATTTATAACTTATTAAAGTATCAGTGTATATGCTTATAAATCACAGATCGAGACCAAGATTTCCTCTCCAGAACTCAGAAAGGCAATATGAATGAGGATTAGAACAGAGTTGAGAGAGTAATTCAATATCAATTAAATGACCGTTTGGTTAATCGAATTAGTAAGGCGAGGGGCACTTCTGACCAATTCAGTACGTTACGGCCATTCAATTATTCCTTATATAATACCTAACCCTTTTATATTTCTCTGCTATTTTTTATTCTTGGTATTTATAGTCATCTACTCTTTGTAAAAATTATTTCAATTTCCTGTTCAAAAATTATTTTAGATATTCAATTCTCAATTTTTTATCTTTTCATGTTAAAAAAATGTATTCGATTGAAATACGATATTATAAAAATCCTAAATTTTGTATGTTGGCTTCCTCATGAATTCCATTTTTTTTCCTATTTCCCTCCGGTTTTCTTACATTACATGCAATCCTGTTTTATTTTCCAGTAACTCCCACTATTACCGCATCTCTCCATTTTCTCGTTCGTTTCCCACAAGAAGGTTCCCCTGACTAATATTTCACGATATCCAGATATGACCTCTCCCGCTCCGCCAATTAATATAAATACACTCGCAGAAACAAACCGACTAACAGGGTATTAAATTACAAGATAAAAAGCGAGCGCTGGTTAGCATTTTTGCAGCAGATTCGCTTCTCGATGTTTTCTGAAAGTTGAGAGATATATTGTGAGGTGAATGCGCATGGATCTGCGCATGAGGTTGTATGATGTATTTTATCAGTCTGAGCCAGGTTAGCCAATTAAGATAGTAGCTTCTGATAGAGCTCAGCAAGAAGAAGAAAGAAAAAACTTGAATGCTTCTCTATGTGTAGATGGGTATGTGAGTTAAAATGCTGCAGTATTAACCAATTTAATGCTTGGTAATATTATATAATTACATTTATATATCACCATTTGCATTTTTGGGTTTAGTTTGGATATTGTTTGCATCATAAATGGGCTAGAAAATTTGGGAAATTTGGCAATTGTATTATATTTTACTATAATATTAAGATCAAACGGTTCGAATAAAAGAGTCAAATCTATCTACAATTAATTGGAATTAGATAATTAAACCCTGAAAACTCCATCACAACATTATCAGTGTTGTGATAACAACATAAACTATGATAATTATTCAATTTAAATAGGGAAAACATATTTTATTGTAATATGTAGTTTGCCGGTTCATTCTAAAACCTATTATGCAGAATTAATGTTTCTGTAAGTTAAATGGAACAATAATTACTATATTCTCAAGTAATGCTATTAACTGATCAAATTTAGTATCGATATTTCAGTTTAAATTGATTCCAATGAAATATGAGGACATGCTAAAGCGTCGTAAAATACAATGGACTGAAATTGAATTCTCCCTCCGTAGTAAATATGCAAATTATTCCAATTAACAGATATAAAATATGTGCCAATTAACTTGGAGATGCGACTGCTTAATTAACCTGAACAATAGCGTTTAAAACGCTCTCAAAAGTGACACTTTTTTCCAATTCGCTAATAGATTCTGCATGACGATAGTTCACTGTACATAAAATCAGACGATACAATTAAACCATCTCACCCAAACAATTAAAAACTAATTGTTGTCTCTGGTATTCTTCTAATCATGTATTCTATTTTTTCCTAGAATAACTAATTGCTTCATAGCATATTTGATGCTTGATTAGTTATTTTGCCAATAAAAAGATATAAGGATTAAAGTTGTTTAGAATAGTTTATTTACTTAATTTATAATCCATGGTTTATAATGTAATAATTATAAGTTATAATGATTTGTACATAAATTAGTTTCAAACTCATGTGTACGATTTTCTTTCTTAAACTACATTTTGATTGTCCGTATTTTATATTTTGATTCTTGCAGCACGTTCCATATTATTTAACTTCATATATGTTACTACTGCTATATATACTATACTAATATCTCCATATTTTAATATACTAATAATAATTTATATTATAGCTTTATATAATTATGATATCATTAAAATAAGAAGAGCAATAAATAATTATATAATGACAGTATTATCTCCAATGATAGGAATATTTATTCCCATATGATTTTGTACTATTTTTTGTAGTAAAGTAATCTTCTGGAACTATTTACTCTTGGTTTTCTGTTCTATAGTTGTCATTTAAAGTTGCATATGTATAATTACTTATGGAACTCAGACAATAAACTTCGCCTTGTAAAGGCGACTGACGTAAAACTCCCAAGTGACATCAAGATAACGTCCTATAAGGGAATAGATCTCTAATATAATTAGCTAGGTACTGATTAACTAATTTAAACTCTTTATTCACAATAAACATTCTTGGGAATTTGTTATAAAGGTTTTAATGATCGCAAAGCAAGATTTTGGTTTAATTGTTTTCTTTAAAAGATTTTGAGGAAATTTTAAAAAAGTTGAATAAATTAAAAAATATATAATGCAAAATAGTGAATATATTAATGGTATTTATTTCCTTAGGTAATGTCAATGAATTTTCTTATTCATTCGTTCTTCTTTGCATAAAAATCACCAATTTAACTGACAAGAAGACAAAAAGCTTCGAAGTAAGAAATGTACAATTAAGTATGCGTCCATTTATTTGAATTAAATATGCCTATATTTATCGTAAAACAAGGTAAAGGATAAAAGAACTTCAGTTTAACATAATTCCTTATCTTCGTACAGCTTTATAAAACACAGATTTTACAAAATGCTTAACAAATTTGCATATGAGAGATCTGACTCTACTAATTTTACATGCTATTAGGTGGTTAGAGACACCATACAATTGAAGACATTTTAGTCGATGTGCCTAGTTGATACTCCATTCTAAAAACAACCCTAGTGTATCATAGTAGTCGCCTGCAAGTTGTAATGGATTTACATGTTGAAATAAAACCATAACATTCTGTTTATGGAAGATTTTATCTCTTACTAAAAGGTTACCAGATAATTCTATCTTGGAGAGAAAAGCTTTGTTTGAAGACAAATGCACTGGACTATAAAGTCCATAATCACTCAGTTAGCCATCCTCCAAAGTACGTTGAAATGAAGATAAAAAGTGAGTTTTAAATAATGGGCGTGCCTGTTTTTAGTTACCTATTATCCTCCCTAGTGTGGAGACTAGGAAGAATAATTAGCCATATATGAATGCAATGCCCAGGCCTCTTCAATTTACTATGCAAATTTATAACTATCTAAATCAATCAGTATGTACGATATTACATAGTATTGAAGAGTTACATTAAATAGTCAATTTAATTACTGATGGAAACTATTTTTTTCAGATTTGAACAATAGATCGACAAACGCTTTTTAGTCTTTTAATCAAACTTTCTTTATTTGTTTATTTTATTATTCCTAAATGTTTGCAAAATGCTTTGTTGATGTTCTTTAACTTGCTTAATCCATAATATGTTTCCAGTCAGAAGCCAATCTTTGATTAATACTCATGAATTATTTTATTGTTTACTCCAGCACGGGGGAAGTTATAAATTGATTGCATTTTTCACGCACTTGATTGGGAATATATACCGATCTGTTAGCGGTCACCGGTGTGCTAACCTGGTAAAAAGCTGATTACCTTCGATAAATTTCTGAAGTTTGCTTTTTGATCGGCAATATTTATTTATCTATCATAATCTTGTTATTCGCATAACTCAAAAATTATTCAACTCAATTATCCGAAATTTGATCGGATGATTGGTCATTATCCAGGAACCATTTCATTAGATTTTGGGAGCGATCGGGTCAAAGGTCAAGGTCATGAAAAGGTCCAAATCGTTTGAAGCAGCGGCGAAAGCATACGCTCTACGGGTGCCCGCTCTAGTTTACTGTGTGTTTACCCAAAATATTTGATTTGTGTTTTGAACAGCTGGATAAACAATAAAACCTATCGTTTGTGATGATATTTTCCTAATTCTTAAGTTTATTTTAGAAAAAATTATTTGTAAAAATTCCTCAAAAAATCCAATACGATTAGAATACGATAATAATATGTATTTTAAATCAACGAAAGATAATACATTATAACTAGAATTCCATGGTAATATTTTCAATATAAATTTTATCGTATGATATATTATTTCATTTAAGAAGCTTAACTGCACCCTTTAATATAAAAAGGATATAACAATTTCTAATCATAGCTCTATCTTGTACATTCCTTTTGACTGGGTATGTAAAAAGGAGTGCCAAAAAGGGCTCTCTTAATAACGTATACCCTAATCCACTCACCTAATCAACTATTTCGCCAGGTTCTCCTAACTCAATAACGCTTCTACCAAACTTCCTAAAGGTTGGTTAGACCCACCAAAACTTTAGAAGAACATCTATTTTTCTCCCCTAATATTTTCCTCCACGACACACGTAACAAGAAGAGAAATTCGCTCGAGTGCCAAGTAAATAGCGTTCATTTTTGCTTCTAATTGTTTGGTTAGGAGAAAAAGGATGCCGGATACAACGAGAGAAAAGCTTTTTCATTCCAAGCTATTTTCCGATGAAGGTGTTTGTTGCTGAGAAAAATATAAAGGAACCTCCTTGGTATGTCATTATTTCTAATTACTATCCAATCAATTTCCTTTTGAGGTCACGTCAAAGACTGCAAAATAACGGGAGCTGAGAGACATCTTGTATAGCCTTAAGTAATTGAAGCTAAGAATAACTAGTACGTTAACTGGTGTTAAATAACTAGTATGCTAACTGACGTTAAGTAACTAGTATGCTAACTGGTATTAAATAACTAGTATGCTAACTGACCTTAAATAACTAGTTTGCTAACTGGTGTTAAATAACTAGTATGCTAACTGACGTTAAGTAACTAGTATGCTAACTGGTATTAAATAACTAGTATGCTAACTGACCTTAAATAACTAGTATACTAACTGGTGTTAAATAACTAGTATGCTAACTGACGTTAAATAACTAGTATGCTAACTGGTATTAAATAACTAGTATGCTAAACCCGGGTTCTGGGTAATAATAATAATTTTTATATCTTCTTTTCTTATATGCATGATCGAAGATGTAGTACTGACCGATAATTCGTAACTTACCCAATCTAGAAATGAACGAATAATCTCATGTAAATTATGACCAACTAACATTTTAAGCAGATTTGACCTGAATATCTTATTATATACATTAGTATAGTGAAATATATATTAAATGGAATTATCTAACTTCACATTGCGGTTATATGAAATTTTGTACGTTAACAAGGTATAGCTAAGTATTAGCTAACATTTTAGAACTTATACACTATTAAATAGGTTATTGATTATGAGTGGAAAGTTTTTTAACGTTTACAAAATATGTTCTTGTACACAATGCAGTTACCAATTCATAGAACATGACGATACATACTTCTTAATTGAAATAAATCAATGCAATGTATTTTTTGTTTTCTATGGACAATACTTTAGAAAAAGTGAAAACGAAAACCAAAAAAATTAGCCCAAGAAATAGGTACTACGATGAGTTTCAAAGTATTTGTAAGACAACGAATCACTTTTGAAATGTTAATTTTATCGAATATATGCCAGTGTTTCTCCTGACCAAATCCATGCAGTAGCCAGCTAGATGTAATTAGTGAATATAATTGCTATGAAAATAGCCAAAATAACTATCATGAACGCCAACATATTTCATTACGCTGGTAAACATGCTTTTAAATGGCACTGTTATCATAACTATCACAAGCCTCGTGTTAATATCAAAATAAAGATAAGAATGGACGCTCTTGTACATTAACTCCGCCTGTTATAAATTCGTTTCCATATCGTCCAGACTCCAGTCTTTACACTCTAGCCACATGTTATCAGCTGACACTGGATATGAAGTCATCTAAAGGTTAGTCCTTTATCCACTAACAAGACTTTACATTTTGGTGGTGAAAGCCTAACAAATTTCTCTGATAGATGGGGCCCAATTCACACCGCTCTAATGATGGGAAGGAGCAAGGGGGCTGTGACGTTATTCTAACGGACTGGCTAATCTAGACTATTTAATTCTTCAAACGGCACTTCTAAAAGCTCCATTTGTTGTTAATTAATGATAAGTATATGCTCTAATGAATCTTTTTAATATTATCAGTAAGGTATCTGCTATCTAATTAGAGAAAGTACTTAAAAGAAATAAAGGAAGTATTTATTCAGTGATTATTATTTGCTTTTAGGAGAAAGACCATACAAAGCAAGTAATTAAAATGAAAAAAAAAATCGAAAATAAGATTTAGTTTAAAATCAAATAATATTATTCAAATTTCCAGAAAATTCGAAAATCACTTGATTATCTTTGGGTGTAACTTATTACGAAATAGGGAAAACTTTGAAAATATATATATCAATTTTAAGAGTTTACTGAATATATGGTATAGAATATCAGTAATAATTTGAATCAATATTTACAAAAACATATAAAAAATAATTGTCTTTCCTCATATATAAGTTCGGTTTCAAATTTTATCTACAATGTGAAGCATTAGTAGAAAGTACCTAGCTGTCATTATAAGCATATCTGTATAACTTTCAAGAGGTGTGAGTGGGAATGAATTAAATAGCAATAAAGTGTGTATAAATAGTTTTAATAGAGTGTTGCTCATGACTTCAACATTCGAAAGATTGGTATGGGTGTACCTACTTTCACGATAACAAACCACAAAAGTCACTTAACAGCGCTACATACGGAGCACCACCAACTCGTGTGATCTTTGAGACATAAAAACACTTGTAATGCACAGTTTTAAGCACCTAAGTAAATGGAAGCCAATTTTGTAAAGGCGGTGAAGTAACGAGCTCCATCTGTTGTGCCAAAACATGAATGAATGCATGAGTAGGTAGTTAGAAGATGTATTGATACCCTCTCCAAATCTAATCTGCCATTGTCCATAAACTTGCTGCACGAAAAACAATTTATTGCCCGAGACTTGGCGCGTTCAGTCGTGGGCAAATACACCTTCGGCAGGATAGCATCTGATATGGTAGGGCCTATGGGGGAGAGCAGTGATGAATGCTCTGGGTGTATACAGCTTATCAATACTATGATGGATTTATAAATGGTGGATTGATGGTAGTTTGTAAAGCAGACGATTGTTAATGGTAAGGTAAATGTGGGTAATCGCTAACCTCTTCGTAATTTATACCTCACTGTGCTGAAACTAGCAAGCTAGACCGCCAATCTGTGCTAATAATTATTGATCGATGGACTTATGTTAATGAGAGATTGTTATTAAATACATGAGTAAAAGCACTATATCTTAATAAGTTGGATGAATTTACCCGAAACCTGTCATAATTGTTATCTAAATCAACGCTCCAAAATCACTTTCAGTACTTTCATTTTTGAACAAGTTTGAATCTACCAATTTGAGACACCTGTACTGGAGAAATTCCTGTTATATAAATTACTATGGTAAAATAATTTTATCACAATAACTTCATAATTCAATTTTAACGATAATTTTCTTTAATCTTAGTTAAATATGTTCAATCTATTCTATCATTTCATTCAGTTTGATTAATTTAGTGAATATTAAATTTATCCACAAATATTATTATTTTACAAATTGACGCAGAAGTGGCTAATGAAAGTATTGGATAAAATTGGAAACACGATATCACTCATCAAAATAGAGTGTTAAATTGCTTTTAGTTCATATATATTATTATAGGTTTCTTATTGTATATAGTGATATAATAATATTTCCACTTTAAATGACCCTTTATTAGTATTATAGAGTTGTTATCCCGAGTACCTAAAATCAATAGTCTTTGTTAAATGCCATCAAAAATATTCAAATTGTAACCAAATAATACGAAAGAAAACTTTCAAGATAAAATATACGAATGAATTTTCTCTCATGTTTGTATAATCAAATTTGAAAATTTTAATTAAAGACTTTCAGCTAAATGTTTATTTTACAGTCAATTAATTCTTTCTTTATGATTTTATGAAAAATCCTCTTTTATAACAACCTTCGTTCTTTCTAGGAAATAAATAAATATTTGAAAAAGTTGAACGGGCCTTTTGTAATCATGCAAATTTTTTATAATTTCAAACTATATTTTAAATGCATCCATTTTTTTCTCTCACAGCATAAACATTTCACATTGAATGTTCCAATTACTATTAATTGAATCTCTTGCACTGGAAAATACCCCACCCACCCGTTCTTCAGCGCATGTCCTGTTCGTTTAAATCACTCAATTTGTCCTGCAAACGGCCACTGCGTCTGAATCCAAAAGTTGAGATTTATCGCCTGGACGCTGCATCTGCTCACTCACCTCATTTACTTCACACATTTCTGGCACTTTCATAAAGTCACCTTAATTTGAATTGTGATGGAGAGAAGAGGATTTCTATTTTAAAACTATAACGTTTTATTGTAATAAATACCTTCGCAAAATTGCGGATGGTTATGTTTTTATCGGGTTTTATTTATTATCAAAATTGTTTGAAGTGGTGACGAAGGTATGCGCTCTACGAGCGCCCGTTCTATTTTTTATTATGGTTATAATCTAAACATCATGCATGTACCATAACTATTGATGACAAATTCAATTAAATCAATAATATATCAATATCAATTATTTAAATCACATTAATTCCAAAAAATGCACACTATTTTTTTATTGCAAAATTTAATTCAGGTATAATTTGCATTAGGAACTGAATGAATAATATTAGAATTTAATTAATAATAATATAATTTGGTAATTATCCGACATCTTTATTTTTCTTTCATAATTTTTCAATTCGTTAAAGATATATTTATTAACTATGTTTTAATTAACTTATTTACCCAATAAAAAGTTTGAGGTGAGACTGAGTAAATAATTCGGATTGAGTAAATAAAAACGATTCCCTTCCTCAATAAACAACCAAAATTTATGATCTGTCAATTACCTAGTCATGTTCGTAACTCTCTAAACAGACAAGTTGGTCGGAAATGCCATAAAATCTAGTAGCAAGATGTTCTTATGAAGCAATTTATTTTACCCCATTTCGGTTTTTGTTTATCAACAAAATCCACGGATGACATATAACCTCTGTGTGTAATTATGTTGAGGAAATCCAGTGATCCCTTCTCTCCTGGTGTATATTTAGCATCCATCGGAGTCCTTAAATTGCTTATAACGTGACACTTGGTAGATTGGATGCCAACCAACTACACCGTCTCTGATGTTCACCATTTCACCAACTGTTATCGAATTAGCAACGTTGTTACACAAATGAAACAGAATGTGGTAATTAGATTTGAAGAGGTTTCATATTCCAATTTATTTATCCGATTTAATTGTTATGAAGATTAAGAGTGATTATAGCATTAGTAATTTATTATAGTTTAAAGTTGATTATAGTTTGGTCTTAAATCTACATTTGGTTTGGAGTTGAATCTTATTTGATTGAAAAGATTCAAACTCAGGGAAATCCATAATATTAGAGGTTATTTGAACTCTGCGTTGAAGGTTTTTTCAGGTCTCAAGCTTTCGAATAGAAAGATTTCTATTCATCATCAGGAGGAGGATGGTAAACCTGGACCTGACAATGAAGAATCTCTAATTTTCGTCTCATATTTTAATATTTAATAGATTAATTAAAATAAATAAATTAAAATAAAATATAGGTTAGATAGCTGAAATAGAAAGACGGTATCAAACATACAACTATTGGTCATAAAATTCATTGTCAGGTCCAGGTTTTTCACCCTCCTCCTGATGATGAATAGAAATCTTTCTATTCGAAAGCTTGAAAACTGAAAAAACCTTCAACGCAGAGTTTAAATAACCTCTAATATTAGTTGAATCTTAGATCCTTGTAGATTTTGCTCATGTAGCATTGTATATATCAGTCATATTCATAAAACGAATTGAATAGTATTGAAGCTACACCTGTTAGTATTCTCATAATTTATAAAAAAATTCAATGTCGGATTACATTTATCTCAAAATATCAAAGGAAAATTTAAAATAACATGCATTTATATAGGCAGAAATATTTTTAAAACGCTTATATGATTATAAAAAATCCAACCATCTCAATTTTTTAATATGAATTGTGTAAACAATATAATTAAAAGTCTCTTTTTGGAATTTTGTAAGGATAACATGAATTCGTTCCTTGACATTCATTTGTGATATTTTAGGAATATAAATTATAGATCAGTATAAGATTTTCCCAAAGTAATATTCTGAGAATATCTACATGTCAATATCGGTGTTTTTTTCAATAGTACAAAAATTCAACAAGTGAATAACCCTGAACGTTGCCTTAGTTTTGTATCATAAAGTCATTATAGCAGATCATCGTTTTGACTGTAAATAATAATTCCTTTTTCCATTATCAGTCGGTTCCCTCTCCAGACATGTAGCAATGAATAGGCAGGTCTTAGCAATGAATAGGCAGGTCCTAGCAATGAATAGGCAGGTCCTAGCAATGAATAGGCAGGTCCTAGCAATGAAGAGGCAGGTCCTAGCAATGAATAGGCAGGTCCTAGCAATGAATATGCAGGTCCTAGCAATGGATAGGCAGGTCCTAGCAATGAAGAGGCAGGTCCTAGCAATGAATAGGCAGGTCCTAGCAATGAATAGGCAGGTCCTAGCAATGAATAGGCAGGTCCTAGCAATGAATAGGCAGGTCCTAGCAATGAAGAGGCAGGTCCTAGCAATGAATAGGCAGGTCCTAGCAATGAATAGGCAGGTCCTAGCAATGAATAGGCAGGTCCTAGCAATGAATAAGCAGGTCCTAGCAATGAAGAGGCAGGTCCTAGCAATGAAGAGGCAGGTCCTATTTCTCTGTCATTGTCTCTGCCATTAACCAACATTTAACGGAGTGGAGGCAGACAGTTCCCGATGAAAACTACGATCACAAAATTGATTTGTAACCATTTGACAAGTCAATAATCTCCTTTCAACTTTTGTACTTTAAAATACCTCTTCAGAATTTATACTTTAGGTTAAAGTTACAGTCACCAAATGTGAATAAAATATCTTATACTATTTTAATATGGTATTAGTTATCAGAAAATTGAAATATTTTCATATTTTGATGCGTATTTTTAATATTAGCCATTGATGTTTCATCCTGGTATTTAAATCTCCTTTAGTACTAATCTCATTTTATTATATTTAGTTTGTAAAATGTATTTAAAAATAAAATTTAAAAAACTTCTCCAAATGACATAAAAAATTTCACAATAGACTCATTTATCCTATTCAATATAGATATGAATAATCATATACTTAATTATATTGCTAATTACCTTTATTTAAACAATACCTACAGTATATGAATATGCCGTACATTTTATAATGATTGATAGCTAATTAATTAATGATAAATTGTAAGTTTTCCCTGTGATTCAAATTAATTATACCCATACAATAGTTAAATATAAATATAATTATTATACAAAATAGATAAAAATGTTTTACAGGTAATACTTTCACGAGACATCCGTTATTTACAGATGTTGGTTCCTGTACTGATAACAGAGATAAGACTTTGAAATACACTCATATCTCTTATCAGTCTAGAATCACTTGGAAATAACGTTCTTTTTTCGGGTTTGAAAATACAGATTCGCTTATTCTTAAACAGAAAATAGGGTAAATTACGAATTATCGGGCAGTTTCACATCTTCGGTCATATAAGAAAAATCGATATTATAATTATTATTTAATTTTTATTTCTATTGGTATCCATGATACCTGCAGGGATCATGGATACCAATTATAATAGAAATATAATTACAATTATAATATCGTTTTTCTTATATGACCGAAGATGTGAAACTGACCGATAATCCGTAATTTACCCTATAGGCTTGTGTCCATTCTCTATTTTATTTCACTGTACATATAACATGTGACCTCTTGTGTACAATTGTGAAATCTATTTAATAAAATAGGTATATTGGTGATGATAATAATTGTGGTCGTTAAAATGATACAATTACTAATTTGAATTCACTATTAATACGTATAGAGAAATCAAAAATCAATATAATTCATAAATTGCTTATTAATTTGTTTTTAACACAAATATGTAACTTAATTTTTTGGTAATAATTATACATAATAAAAATTAAGAGTATCACATATATGAATTTTATTGAACTATGTATAATACATAAATATAAGCAGGTAAAGATATTTATTCTATCTTGAGTTGCATAGCTTATTTGAATGTAAATTAATTAATATTCCTCATATTTCTATAATAGATTACTATTTCTTTTGACACTTATTTTGCAATGTTTCAATTATTAAAGTTATTCTATGACTTCCTTATTTGAAGACAAAAAACTCTCCATTTACCAACGTACGGTTTTTTACACTCTCGTATAATTATACAGCAGCGTATGTGTCGCTGTCTAGGAAGTTCCAAAGATCTGAAATGTAGGTTGGTATCCCTGGTAGTCAGGTAAGTGTGGTTGGTATCCCTGATAGGAAGGTAAGTATGTTTGGTATCCCTGGTAGGCATGTAAGTGTGGTTGGTATCCTTGGTAGGCAGGTAAGTGTGGTTGGTATCCCTGATGTAAGTGTGGTTGCTATCCCTGATAGGCAGGTAAGTGTGGTTGGTGTCGCTGATAGCAGGCTGTGCGGTTGCTACCTAGTAGGTAGGTGTAAGTACCATCAGAGATATAGTAGGTAGGTGTAGGTACCATCAGAGATATAAGTATCACAAAGAACGTACGAGTGTATCGCTGCCCATCTGTGTCTTGATAACATCATCTTTGCAACATCTGATAACTGTGGCTAGAACATTAGACGATGAAGGATTGCTTCTCATGAATTAGGTATAATTTAGCACTATTATTATACCAAGTAGCGAATTAAACTGCTGTACACATCTCGTCAAGGTGCTTATTATATATTTTCACACTCTATTGCTAAGACAAAAGCCTTCGTGTTTGCCGTATTAAGTCATATCCGCCATGAACCTATTGACATATGGAGGGGGAGGTGCTACCACCTAAACATGCGAACTTGAAAACCTAAATGTTCCTGAGTAATTGTATTTCCTTCTGTTGATTCAGGAGGCGGTTTTGAGGTGTAATTCAAGTCATGATTGGGGGTTATCATCAGAACTAATAAAGCAAGACATGTAGCAATCCAGCGCTCGCTTTACTACCTGTAAATTCAAGCCCCATAAATAGGTAAGGAGGTTTCCTGTCTCCGAACCGCATCATTATTTCAATGATATCATTTCCTACAGAAATAATGACTTCCAAAGTAAATATTTGTTATTACATTGTCTCTGACTCAAGGATTCCCCATCTGTTAAATTATATATTTGGTCCTAGTTGAATCTAATGGGAGAATAATTATATAGCGATTTTATTTATGTTCAAATTTATATTTGATTGAAAAGCAATCGCAGTTGAAATGCCATGGCAAAGAACACCGTAAAAATAAGTACTTTGACAATGTAAAATAACATCGAATGAATAAATCCTTTGTATGTGCATTAAATTGTATTACATTCCACAGATTAAAATAAATTCCAACTCCATTTCAGAGGGAGAAAATTCAGCCCCCACAAATCGAACGATTTAGAATTCGATAATTGAATTCCGGTTCAATTTGTCAATGCATAAAATTCAAAGAGGGAGTTAGGTGGTGGTGCGGAGGGGGATTTTTAAAGCTCTCCTATGCTGGGTAGTCAGGGATTTTAATTTCTCAATTATCAGCTATGGAAATCACTTGAAAAAGCCAACGGGAGAACCTTTTTCAAATCCAGTGTCAGATGACCACTTCCATAATTCGATTCCAATTCGTTCTGTGATTGGGGAGAGTTAAGAGTCACTCAATTTTCAGTCTCTTTTCTCAGTAAATAAAAGTTACTTCACATACCTTTGTTTTGTGCTAAATATAAGACTTTTATTAATTAAATAAATTAACTGAAAAGTGATTAACTTATATACTAGTATATTATTCAAAATTAATGGAACATCAAATATCTTTTTTAAACAAGATTATTAACTTAAATTTATTTCAAATTTTCACTTGTGGTTATTTTTCCCTTTTTACTTGTTTATTACAATATTTTATTGCGCTTTCGCTTAAAACTTTAAAATGCTTTAGTTGCTTCTTGTTAGTTTTAAATATTTTTCATAATCAAAACTATAAAGATGTTAATTTTAATACATACTGAAATATTCATTTATCTGATATTCTAATATAATAAGTAATGGCATTTCTTTTTCTAGATCACCTCATAAAATGGTACTACTTACGATAATGTTGTTTCAGACACTTTAATTGAAAACTACTTCGATATGGACAAACTTGACTGTTTGTTCAATAAATGATACGTAGGCCAGAAGCTAATTATTCCATCCGACTAATGGAATGTAAATGAGAATTAAATTTCAGCCACTGAACTTCAAATAAAGTTTTCTCGGCTTACTGAAAGAAACAGCGCAAATTCTAATTAACAACATTAACAAACTTATAAACTATTTTCTGTTGCTTTGTATATTGTGGCTATGTGAATATGTGTAATAAACTGTGGACGTATATGTGATCAAATTTGTAGTGTAATACCCCACTGTGACTGACATTAACTATTTATAAATCAAAGTCCCGTGACTGCATAAAATAGTCAAGCGATTCAATTTGTCCCTTCAAAAATTGTCTTGGATCCTTTGAGTAGCGCTAGACCCCAGACTTGTGAGAAGAGGTATAGCTTTGTCTTGGAACTATTTATAGAGTTTGCAAAGTCTCATTACTGTGATGAAACACAAACTGTTTTATGCTCTTTGACGTTCGTTGGTGCTCTTTGATGCTCTTTCTTTCGACTTCACTTCCAACTTCCACAAGAAACTATCGCCCTAAATTCTCCACTGACAAATTGCAGCTAGCGAGATTGCTGATGTTTATGGACCAGCAAACTTCTTCCTATTGAAAATTTTAGAGGAGTTTAACTTACGGTGGAGTGTTTCTTATTTATATATAGAAAGAAACTATGGTAAACTCTTTTTAATCTCAATCATTTGCATTTTTCACAGGAATATATTTTAACATTTGGAACATATATAATGACTACTAACATTGGTTAATGAAATAAGCCACAATTAATTATTCATGTATTGAGAAATGAGTAATAATAATATAAGTCATATGTAAAATAATTTCGTTGTTTTGTCGAAATATTTCAGCGATGAGGCTTTACATAAAATTATTCATAAGACAAGAATACTATTGATATGATATTTTCCTCTGCTTTAAAATAAAGTTCGATGCAATTTAATATGAAGGTATTCCATTATAAATAAAAACATTCCTTGTTTATACTGATCTGTTATCCAAGATAATTTAACAGAGAAATAAAGTTTGAATTATAAATGCATGGTTTATCCTTTATCATCAAAGACGCTAGGTAGGGAGGCATTAAAAATAGACTTCCTCCCCTTTCTGAAGTAGTTTCCTCTTCTCCATCCGTCACGGGCTGATGTATTTACCGTGTCTATCTCACATAACAGCCCAGAGCTCCGTGTTCGCCGCGTGAGTTCGCACAAACCCCCATTGTTTGTTCAAGGTTCGTCAGTCATCGTAATGGCGTGTTGTCCCCGTAGGCGCTTAGCCAATCATTAAGTAATTGTTGCAGAGGCCGAGCCCTTCTCTCTCAGCAAATTATGCCCTGAGATTATCTATCAATTATTAGTTCATCTGCGATGACGAGTGTTTATTTTGAAGCTGAGGCAGGACAGAGAAATTATGATCACAACGTTCTTAACGTCTAAATGGTGATTTTTCATCTCCTTTCCTCCCATTATGATTAGAGCGTCTTCTACGTCAGTCATCATCATTATTTGCGAGAGAGAATTTAGGAGGCAACATGATGATGCGACGTTCTTCAAAACTCATAAATTTAGCAGAAATGACAAGTTTTATTGTTTCAGCGGAGAGGAAATGTCCAATGTCATTCATTACATCGCTAAATCTGTCCCACAAATTCATTAAAGGAATCTCTTGTTAAAACTAACTGGCAAAAAGACATCATAGAATTACTTGCAATAGTTCTCTAATATGTCGGTAGGAGGAATGAGTGTCAATGATTAAGACTGATCAGTGATCAATTTTAGTTGATCTTCACATCCTGGGTAAACACATTGATCGTTACTTCCTCTTTATACAACCTGTGAAAGTCATATTGCTAATATTGATTTATGTTTGAAAAATGCTATAGACAAATGAACAGTTAGGTCAATTATTTAGATTGCAATACATTTTTTTTCTACATGAATGAATATATCCTACATAACAGTTGATATTCCATGACAAATTACGATTTCATTTAGATTCCTTCAGTTGAATTCCTTCTCGTTGTTCCAGTAAAAGTTCCTCTTGGCGAACATTTGAAGTCTCTCTCTAATTAGAAACCAAGAGCTTCTGAAGACAGAACTCAACATTACCAACATATTATCAGGAATAATTGCTCGAGCAGCGCTGTTCTAAACTCCCTTATTGTAGGTAAATTGGTCGTTAGGATGGTAGTGGAGTAGTTTCTGTGTACTTTGGACCACCTCGGAGAACACAAAAAATGACTGATGACAAAATACACAAATCTGAAAGTTTTGCCCGTAACTCGAGATTCTGGTGAGTAGCTCTAAGCCATTTCTGTGGCTTAGTTTCGATAATTGGCTCAGGCCGAGATAGACAGTACCCACAAACTACACCTGATTATGACGTTATAGATTTATAGACAGTTTCTAATGATAATTGCTGAGAAAAAAATTACTGTTGGTTAATTGGTGCCTGTAATTTTATAAAATGAACTTTTTTATAAGCTCTGATCAAACAAAAAGGTATATTATATAAAACTGGCGAAACCTCATATAGCCACATGAAATATGAATCGATTTTATTATTAACAGTATTATTAGTTATTTATTGCAATAATAATAATAAGTTCACTCAATAATAAATAATAAATTGAGTGAACTTGTTATAAATATTAAACGTCGTATGTAATATTAAAATAAAATAAAGAATATATGTAAATATTGTGAAAGTTTCATCTTCATAATGGCAGAGATCAGGTGAACACGTATCGATTGCTATAAAAAAAATAAACACTGTACAGGTATTACAGTAAACTCTTTAAAGATTGTAAACAGAAACTATAATAGAGATAGGTATCAGAAAAGATCGAACACTCTCCTGATCATTTTTCTTCACTGCAAATTGCTGGGTGCTACCATCACGTTTGGTTTTCATGAAAAAAGATGTACAAGTGACTTTGGTAATCACTGTATATATTCTTAGGGCGAATTTTCAGCTGCGGTAAATAGGGCTAAATCAGAGGTATTATTAATGGTTATTTAAAAGTTTTAGTTAGAAATGAAGATAATAAATTGAAGAGTAAATTAAAGATATAGAAAATAATGGTGATGTGAATCATGTCAGAAAGTCTTCAGTATAGCTTGAAATAAGTATTTTTGTTAAAATCAGTACTCAAGAAAATATAGGATTTCTGAAAATACATTTTAATGGAATATTTCGGTACGAAGTTAAATAATCCGAGATGATATCTTTAAAAATTAAAAAAAAATTCTTGGAATTAAAGTAAAAAGTTGTTCACAATAAACAAATATATACATTCAATATGTTATAACAAATTTAATTACTTTTAAAATTAGTCAAAAATATCTTTAAAATATAAATATCCTCGACATAGCAATTGTTTCTTTTCTTTGCTATACTTGGTTCAATATCAACTATTTTTTTTAAATTAATTCTCACGAATTAAAATTTTTATTTAACAATCTGAAATAACGTATTTAAAATATAGCTAATACATTTATATTCTTCACACGATGCCCAAAACCGTAAACACAGTGCATATCCTTGAGACAAATAGTATACAAATTCCCTAATATAAACCTAGAGATGCTTGAACAACAAGAATTTAATGTGATTAGCTTAAATTCTTCTCACATTGAATACAAAACAGAACGTACGACTAAGTGTAAATAATGAAATCTCCTGCAACATCTTTCTTTGCTGGACTAATAAGCCCTGAGATCCATTGTTCGAAGCGAGACACACTCCAGGAGAATTCATTTGAATATTCAAGGAAGCAAACAAAGGCGGCCCCGTCTTAAATAAATACCACCGGAATGGAACACAAAAGTCATGCTAATTATTATACACTCTGGCGCTTTTTCCTCTCAAAATAATGACATCTTAACAAGAAGCTCCGGGAAAAGAGGATCATTCTTATATTTAATTATACGCACTTTGTGGCAAACCTCAATGGTTAATGCCTTCGTTCTTAATTTAATGTTTTTATTGTACAGTTTGCACTTACTATTGCATTGTTCTGGCACTATCAAAGAAAAGAGTCTGCATTTCTCAAACCAGAGTTTTGAAATTTCCTATTATTCTAAAATCTTATAAATTGGTCGTCATGTACCCAGACCAATTATAAAATATTTACAAATATTACATAAAGTAAAATTTATTTGTGGAAATGTGAAATTAGTGAGCTGTGAAAAATTCATAACGGCTTCATTTTTCTTTGACTGTACCTCATGTACGAGCAACCATCTTCAGAATGCTAATATCGCTAAATTGATTCCGCCAAAAATTTATAATTCATATTTTCTTACATATTTTTTCCTCCTTTATATTTGAAGAACATAGTTTGTTTTCAACATTGAGACATGTACAAAGGTCAAACATATTCAGTCAAGTTCATGCAGTTACTGTATTTCAAAATCTGAATAACTCCTTTTCAAAATAACACATTAATTTTGTTGACTAATAATTTATATTGATATCTTTTAAAATCATAATAACGTTGAATCACGAACAGGAGAACTCCACTATAGTGAACTCCTCTAGAGTAAATGTAAAGTAATGAGTAAGAAAATTACCCAGTATAGTGAACAAATTTCCTTTAGTCTGCCTTGAATAGCATCAATTTTAGAAAACCGATTGCCAGAAATAAGAAATTTGTTCATTATACTGGAAAATTTTCTTACTCAGGACTCTACATTCACTATAGAAGAGATCTACTGTACTATTAATTCACTATCCACGCAATTTTCTCTTCTCTATTAACCATAGTAAATAAATAGAGAATTATACCAAATACAATATTGGAACATCCGAAAATGACGTCACACAAAATATTTTCCATTTGCTTTTAAATAAAAAATGTGCTATTATTCAGTTAAATGTGCATTTTCATGGAAATTAACTTACATAAAATTGTTTTTATCACGTTTTAACACTTTATTCACTTATAATAGTCACATAATAATACTATTGATATTTGAGAGTACTCTGTGCGACGCTATTTGTTTACATCGTTTCTGAAGAATCGATCAAGTTCACCGTCAATGAATTCGAAACTTAGCATACATCTCTATTTATTTACCATTCTAGTACCTACAACTCTACTCTGCTCTTCAAAATCTCCTTAAACGTCTCCTTCCTGTAGGATGCAAATTGGATGATTAGCTCAAAATGATCGTAAATAAGCAAATGCGCGGCTAATAACTCGATAATGGAGTGGTGTGGCCATTAGCTGCTTGTTCAATGAATGTTCTTAAGATTACACTGTTAGAGTAATTGCTCCTGTTTCCCATTGGCAGCGATTGGTGTATGGCTTCTTCGGTGACATTCTGCAGTCCCGTTGTAAATTTACAATTCGGAATACATATTTTGATGTCGATTATGGTAAAAAATTGTCATATAATATTTTGAAAGTGAACACTCTATTTTTTGTGTGAAATGTTTGATGGAAGACGATGGTTTATAAACAATATTTATTTATTATAGATTACAATGATAAAACAAATTATTTTGTGATACCGTATAAAGCAATAGCTAATCGTAATCTAACAATTTTCCATTAGGTTGTGTAGAAGCTAATTTTTTGTTAATTAATTATACCACATTCATAACTATTCCATAATATATGTATTTATAAAAGTAAAAATATAATATAAAAACAAATTAGTTTCCTATGTTGAAAAAAACAGAGTTTAGGAAATCTCCAGTGTTTATATATCATTTATAAAACGATGACACAAAATATTATAAAAAAAAAAAAATCCTTTTATTTCTAAAAAGTATTCCTAAATGAGATGATCGTGATACCTACATTTATAATAAAATAGCCATAATAATAATTAATGAAACTGAGCCCACATATTTGTTTGTAGAATTTTTTAATTGTTTTCCCAAGTTTTCTTTTAATATATCTTAACTTTTTATAGTCATAGTTTAGACTAAAGAGGTAAAACAAATTATTGTCAGTTAGCATCTTGCTAACCTGTAACCAAGTTTGTTTCTTTGATGTAAATAGAACTTCTTCAATAAATAAAATAAATAAATTTATAACAAATTTTTGGTTGAAATTTTAAGATCTCTAAATACGAACAAAATAATTCAACTTTCTAATTTGTATTATGTTATAGTCATTTATTATTATTTAAAAAAATTCTAAGAATCTATTTATGTATAAATTGATGTTTATTCTGATTGTACATACTTAATTGATTAAATGGTTATAAAACAACAAATTGCATTCTGAAATCATCAGCGAATAAGTTTCGTTTCAGATATTTATTTCTATTTCAAAAACAGGTTTAAAAATTCTATCCGGTGAAGAATAAAGAAAAGTCGATTTTATCAAGGACAATTCTTATCCAAGGCAATCAAATAATTCGATCAAATTTAGATTGCACTAATCATCATCATTCCCCAACTGTTGGTATCTTCCAATATTACATTTGGCTTCACCTGATCTTCGCTACCAACCCAGTGAACAGTCAGCTACCTAACTACCTACTCACCCATGCTCCAATATAAACAGTACATGTTCAATGCCCATACTCTGCCACAAGCGGCAGAAAGGCTTTCAAATGTGATCACTGATAACTCGGCTTAACCTTGCCACAATCTAAAATGCACAATAAAGAAATGTTTTGGCTAGCTTCTCCAGGCACGACGTCTTCCAAGAGGCTCAGAAGAAGATGTTATCGGGATTAGTGCCCGGAGCCTAGCGTACGGACGAGATGTAGCGTGTGCATCTTTGACAAGATCGTCTCATGTCCTCTCCTGTAAATATCGTAAAATGAGCACACACAGTCACTGCGATTATTAAGGTTCAGGAGTTGAGCTGGGATTACAGGTCTGTCTTTTAAGCTTATAACAGCAGGTTTCTTCAGTCAAATAACATGCCTCACCCACCTAATATTATCAAACTTTAGGTGAGGCTAAAGTGTATCGCTTTGAATTACTTGATGCACAAAATAGAATAGCATTTTTATGGTGTACAACTTTAAAACTTAAATAAAATAGACTGAGATCATTTTACGGTATCAAAAAGAAATATATTAGAACATTTTTACCGCAATTATAATACATACTGTAACTTACATAATGATATTCGCTTTTGCTGTTGATATAGTAATAATTAATAGTAATTATATGAAAAAGTTACTCTAGTATAAGCATAAAATAATCGAGAATTATATCACAAATCACAGTTTTCCAATTTTCTTTAGTGAAAATAATTGGCTAATCGATCCTAGTGACTCTGTCCGATAGTACATATTAAATCTTGTCAGTTGAGTTTACTTACGTTTATACTCAGCGTCAAATCTATCTCAAGTTAAATCAAACTATAAGGTACACTGTCTTGTCCTGTTCGTTTTATCTCGTTACTAATCAGATAAACATGTCCAAAAACTGGGCGAAGCAGTAGTATAGGACACTATTTAAACATTGAAATGGTTTGAGTACCTATCATTATTATAATAAACCATGTTGGGCAATTGAAACCAACCATTTGCCATCTCAATCTATCAAAATTATAATTTAATTATCCCTCCCATCTAGAAAGCATCTAAACCAATCAGTCAGGGAGTGACACCTTCCATCATGGACTCGAGTGATGATGCATCATTGACTATTTTTCTTAGCGTGGAACATGGCGCGTTCTTGCAGATCCATCCATGTCTTTCGAGAGCTACAAATAATTTATTAATTCGCCTTCCCATATAAAGGAATGACAGGACCGTATGCTGGTTCTAACATCTGTATTATTAGTGGACACGTTCTGATGGATGGCTCTGTTGATAATCTTAACTTGCAATATGAATAGTGAATTAGTTGTGGTAATTTGTCAAAATTATAGAGTATCTGGCCTTTGTTGGTTAATTATAAGGTGTGTAAAGGATTAAATGATTTACAGAACTGGGCAAATCCTATATGGAACTTAAACCATATTTAGATTTAACTGATTCACAACATTTCAAAGAATATCTTCACTAAATATTGCAATGTTGTTCATTCATTTAAACACACATAATAACATTGAAGAAACAATGAAGGAATATTTTTATGCGTAGTAATTTTGTATCGCAATTAAATTGATAATTAAAAATACAATAGATATGTGCATAATACAAATAACTATATACTGTTGGAGCTCTGAATATTATTTTACACAATTCTCTAATTTCCTCTCTAACCTAAATGTTGTTATTCTGTTTTAGTGAAAATCTAGAATTTCGGATACTGAAATCCACATCTTCCTAAAGTTTCTGCCAATCATAACCGACTAAACGATTGTAGTTTCCGCAAAAGAAACGCAAATGACCAATAAATAACATCTGTTGAAAGAGAGATACCTCAGATTGGTTGTATTTACATCCACCGAGCGGGCTCTCTAGGATCAAATTAGGAATCTCGTGTGTACACAAAAACTCAATTTATGACTTTCAGATGAAATATTGGCGAGTAAAATGTCTCGTAAAGTGATATAATCATTGAAAAATCTCTATATTTACATCGTTAGAAAGAGGAGTTTGCGTAAAGAAAACCTACTTTAAAAGATAAATTTTAGCTAGCGTGCACAGTCAAGCAACTAATATATTTTAAAATTGGTTTAATCTATGATATGTTGAATACTGTATGATCAAAGTATGTACTGCACAGTGAATAAGAGACTTAAATATCTTAAATTTTTCTCGTGATCACAACAAGTTAGACATTGAACAACAATCAAGCTTCGTTAATCAGCATTGTGTGTTCATCTTCCTAATGATTCCCTTGACCGAGGATGAAATCACGTGTACGCCCAGATTTACAATAAGATGTACAGCTAATGACGCTCAGTTTACATCGTAAGTTATTCTCGTAGTCAAAACATTAATTAATCTTTCAATAATTAGAGAGCACAACATGTCCACCTCCCAAAACCGGCGACTGAAGTAACAAATCAGGTGGAGAGAAGTTGTAGCAATGTAGCTGTGTGCCTTTCGTACGGAAAGGTGTTGTCCGACTCCGGGTATAAATTACAAGAATTTTAAGAGGAACACCTACAAATTAAATTGAAACGTTAGGAGAGCATGAGTAAACAGTGTTTTGACAATATGCAAACAGACCTGCGAATAATTTCCAAAAGGGCTGAACTGAATTTGTTAGGTACAGGTGAGAATATATGGATATTGAACGCGGTGCCAATTAGGCGAAACACTATTCCTGTGCATTTTGTAGGTTAGGTGGAGTGAGAATCTCAAACCTATAGGATAAGCAAGCCTACATAAACACACACAATTTGTTTACATTCATGAACTGAGTGGTAATGAACTCATGCTAGTTATAATTATGTACATACAAAATAACTGAATTAGAATTTCATGTCAAATCATTTTGAATTCGGGTACAGAAAATTTATGTGCATTTATGAATTTTGTTCTTATAATGCATTTACAAGGTGTTGTTATTTAAATACTATGCAGCTCATTTAAAATTTTGAAACCTGTAAATAATATATTGAAAATATTGTAAATAGAACTGATAGAAAATTGATTATTTAAATGTTTCCTTAATTTCAGCATTTGTATAAGAGCAAAATTGTCAGTAATAATTATTTCTCAATTGCATGAATTGAAATGTATTAAAAACGTTAATCTTCATTCAAGATGTACATGTACCAAGAGAAAAATTAGCCACTGTATGATGCTAATTTCACAAATCACAATTTATCAATTTCCTATTATTTTAGAATCTTACAAATTTGTCGTTGTGTACCCAGAATAATTTTAAAATATCTACAAACATTACAATTGCTAAAATGTGAAATTAGTTTTTTTGGAATGTGAAATTAGTAGAATGTGATTAGATAGAGACTTTTGTTTGGCTGTACATCACATGTTATCAGACTAAGTAACCCTTCACCAGTGTTCACTTTGCCCTAATGTTTTTAATCACCGTTGCACATCTGGTACTCTGCTGTTGATGACGCATGCTTGCAATAAATTAGTTATAAGATTAATTAGATGTAATTTAAATTCACTGAAGGTAAAAGGTAATAGCATTTATTTCAATGATATATTTTTTATTTTAGCGCCGCAATTTGTATTTGTACTTACATTTCTTGATAGTAAATTCAATTAAAATTATTGCAATGAATATTATGCATCGAGTAAATTTGAATTTAATCTTGTTAAAGATTATTGCATACATATTAAACTAACTTACGTATCAACTAAAATAATAATTTGAATAAACTTAAATATTCATTCAGTTACAAGGCCAGATGTTTGAATTGTGATTATATTTTGGTTACATTTTAATCCGCTAATCTGTTTGGATTCAAAAATCAATAAACGAGTACATTATGTGATTATTTTCGTATGACTGCAAGATATGAAAATGATACACACTAGTGAAATGATACACCTAGATACACACTAGTGGAATGATACACCTAGATACACACTAGTGAAATGATACACCTAGATACACACTAGTGAAATCATACACCTAGATACACACTAGTGAAATGATACACCTAGATACACACTAGTGAAATGATACACCTAGATACACACTAGTGGAATGATTCACCTAGATACACACCAGTGGAATGATACACCTAGATACACACTAGTGGAATGATACACCTAGATACACACTAGTGGAATGATACACCTAGATACACACTAGTGGAATGATACACCTAGATACACACTAGTGGAATGATTCACCTAGATACACACCAGTGGAATGATACACCTAGATACACACTAGTGGAATGATACACCTAGATACACACTAGTGAAATGATACACCTAGATACACACTAGTGGAATGATACACCTAGATACACACTAGTGAAATGATACACCTAGATACACACTAGTGAAATGATACACCTAGATACACACTAGTGGAATGATACACCTAGATACACACTAGTGGAATGATACACCTAGATACACACTAGTGAAATGATACACCTAGATACACACTAGTGGAATGATACACCTAGATACACACTAGTGGAATGATACACCTAGATACACACTAGTGAAATGATACACCTAGATACACACTAGTGGAATGATTCACCTAGATACACACCAGTGGAATGATACACCTAGATACACACTAGTGGAATGATACACCTAGATACACACTAGTGGAATGATACACCTAGATACACACTAGTGGAATGATACACCTAGATACACACTAGTGGAATGATTCACCTAGATACACACCAGTGGAATGATACACCTAGATACACACTAGTGGAATGATACACCTAGATACACACTAGTGAAATGATACACCTAGATACACACTAGTGGAATGATACACCTAGATACACACTAGTGAAATGATACACCTAGATGCACACTAGTGAAATGATACACCTAGATACACACTAGTGGAATGATACACCTAGATACACACTAGTGGAATGATACACCTAGATACACACTAGTGAAATGATACACCTAGATACACACTAGTGGAATGATACACCTAGATACACACTAGTGGAGTGATACACCTAGATACACACTAGTGGAATGATACACCTAGAAACACACTAGTGGAATGATACACCTAGATACACTATTTTCAAACCTTCATCATCATCAGTTGTTTTTAGCATACATTATCCACAGTTTATGGCTTTTGCTGCACTATAATTAAAATAGCAAAGAACATAAAATGTTCTGCACATCTGTTCCAAATGTTCAACTAAAGTTCATCTATCTTGCAAGCCATTGGGTTAGCCAGAGTATGTTCTAATCTCCCTCGTATTACATTACAGTGTTAATAACACTCTCTCTGTATAATGCAGCGTCATGTGCTAAGAGTTTTTGGACTGTGCCAGCTGTGCTCACAGGGATTCGGGGCCTCAATTCAGTCCTTCTTTTCTTAATTAGGGAACTGATTTAAAAAATGGATAGTGATGGCAATTACTAACTCATACAGGTTTGTAGATGTAACTTTCGTTTACATTTACTAAGATAGAAATGGAGATAGAAATAAATTAGTTGCACATTAAAATGTATAACATCATGGACTAGAATACGTTCCCAGGAATATTATCTAATATATGTCAGTCTTGATATTGTAAAAAAATACATTGCCATTCAATATAATTTATTACAACCTATTACATAACATCATTTACAAGAAACATCATGTTCATATGTTGTACATGCCTCTATCTACACCATATCTCCATGTATTTAGCACACAATGATGAATTTATTTACATATACAGACATGGTTACAATGTAGACACAATTAACTTCCAATAGATATGCGGGTCCTTTCGCGCTATCTCTCAGAATCTGAACCTAACAAATGTCTACCTATATTGTGACACGATCACTAGTGAGGAACAAGCACTAGTTGCTTGGTATATGAACACTAGTGGGGAACAAGCTCTAGTTGCTTGGTATATGAACACTAGTGAGGAACAAGCGCTAGTTGCTTGGTATATGAACACTAGTGAGGAACAAGCTCTAGTTGCTTGGTATATGAACACTAGTGAGGAACAAGTGCTAGTTGCTTGGTATATGAACACTAGTGATGAACAAGCGCTAGGTGCTTGTTATACGAACACTAATGAGGAACAAGCGCTAGTTGCTTGGTATATGAACACAAGTGAGAAATAAGCGCTAGTTGCTTGGCATACGAACACTAGTGAGGAACAAGCGCTAGTTGCTTGGTATATGAACACTAGTGAGGAACAAGCGCTAGTTGCTTGGTATATGAACACTAGTGAGGAACAAGCGCTAGTTGCTTGGTATATGAACAATAGTGAGGAACAAGCGCTAGTTGCTTGGCATACGAACACTAGTGAGGAACAAGCGCTAGTTGCTTGGCATACGAACACTAGTGAGGAACAAGCGCTAGTTGCTTGAATACGAACACTAGTGAGGAACAAGTGCTAGTTGCTTGGTATATGACACTAAAGAGGAACAAGCGCTAGTTGCTTGGCATACGAACATTAGTGAGGAACAAGCGCTAGTTGCTTGGTATACGAACACTAGTGAGGAACATGCGCTAGTTGCTTGGTATATGACACTAAAGAGGAACAAGCGCTAGTTGCTTGGCATACGAACATTAGTGAGGAACAAGCGCTAGTTGCTTGGTATATGAACACTAGTGAGGAACAAGCGCTAGTTGCTTGGCATACGAACATTAGTGAGGAACAAGCGCTAGTTGCTTGGTATATGAACACTAGTGAGGAACAAGCGCTAGTTGCTTGGCATACGAACACTAGTGAGGAACAAGCGCTAGTTGCTTGGTATATGAACACTAGTGAGGAACAAGCGCTAGTTGCTTGGCATACGAACACTAGTGAGGAACAAGCGCTAGTTGCTTGGTATACGAACACTAGTGAGGAACAAGCGCTAGTTGCTTGGTATACGAACACTAGTGAGGAACAAGCGCTAGTTGCTTGGTATACGAGCACTAGTGAGGAACAAGTACTAGTTGCTTGGTATATGAACACTAGTAAGGAACAAGCGCTAGTTGCTTGGTAAATGAACACTAGTGTGGAACAAGCGCTAGTTGCTTGGTATATGAACACTAGTGAGGAACAAGCGCTAGTTGCTTGGTATACGAACACTAGTGAGGAACAAGCGCTAGTTGCTTGGTATATGAACACTAGTGAGGAACAAGCGCTAGTTGCTTGGTATATGAACACTAGTGAGGAACAAACGCTAGTTGCTTGGTATATGAACACTAGTGAGGAACAAGCGCTAGTTGCTTGGCATACGAACACTAGTGAGGAACAAGCTTAAACTCAAAATTTTATAATTAAGAGCATTTTGTAAGTTACTCAAAAAGTTTTAAATACAAATTTTGTATTTTTGTATGTAAAATATAAGTGATAATCAACTTTAAATCCTTACCTCCCTCTGCATTTCAGTCCTTCAGTTTCCCGTACTTTTAGTGCAGAATAAAATTTCCCTAACTTAATATTTTATCAGTCCCCGGATGAATTTGAATTAATTTGATTGAAAATATGATTTATCATTTATTTGCCGAAGAGAAGCAAGTTGCAATATAAATGGATGAATTATTGATTGGTATGCAATCACCACTAGATCAGAGGAAGTCATTTTAATTAGTTCTGCAAATGAACTTCCGTTAATTACTTTGTATTTTCTTATTTAAATTGCCAATATCATTATGAGTCTCTGCAAATCATTAATTGAAATATATGATTTTAATTTTTAATTAGCAGATATTTATTGTTTCATCATTATATGATTTCTATTAGAAATTTTTACTTACAACTTAATTCATATCTATAGGTATCAGGTAAAAACTAAACTATAAAAACATTTTTTTAATAGATAGATAAATAAATAGATAAATTAATATAATTTTCAACTCAAAAATAGATAGCATTAATTCAATACTGAATATAGATCTTAAATATTAAGCTAATATAACTGAAATATAATGAAAATTATCCTCAACTGAATGTAGCAATTATTCACTGTGAACATTCTTCAATATTTGATAGCTAATTATCATAGACATGGGAAAGTGAATATTCTGACATATTCTTATTTACGTTCATAACAGAATTTAAATTAACTAAACACACGTACAGGGGAGGATGTTTTTGTAGTATTTGCATCCCTAGGTATCGTCTCTCCCATACAGCAGATAAACGCTATAAATCTCACAGACTTTGCAGTATATTTACATATGAGAAAGCAACAAAATATGTCCTTCTACATTACATAAAGACCTAATCATCTAAACTTTAGTATATTTACAGGCCTCACCATCTACAGTATCTACAAGCCTCATCATCTACTGTGTCTACAGGCCTCATCATCTACAGTATCTACAAGCCTCATCATCTACTGTGTCTACAGGCCTCATCATCTACAGTGTCTACAGGCCTCATCATCTACTGTGTCTACAGGCCTCATCATCTACAGTGTCTACAGGCCTCATCATCTACAGGGTCTACAGGCCTTATCATTTACTGTGTCTACAGGCCTCATCATCTACAGTGTCTACAGGCCTCATCATCTACAGGGTCTACAGGCCTCATCATCTACAGGGTCTACAGGCCTCATCATTTACTGTGTCTACAGGCCTCATCATCTACAGTGTCTACAGGCCTCATCATCTACAGTGTCTACGGGTCTCATCATCTACAGTGTCTACAGGCCTCATCATCTACAGGGTCTACAGGCCTCATCATCTACAGTGTCTACAGGCCTCATCATTTACTGTGTCTACAGGTCTCATCATCTACAGTGTCTACAGGCCTCATCATCTACAGTGTCTACAGGCCTCATCATCTACCGTGTCTACAGGCCTCATCATCTACAGTTTCTACAGGGCTCATCATCTACAGTGTCTACAGGCCTCATCATCTACAGTGTCTACAGGGCTCATCATCTACAGTGTCTACAGGCCTCATCATCCACTGTGTCTACAGGCATAATCATCTACAGTGTCTACAGGCCTCATTATCTACAGTTTCTACAGGCCTCATCATCTACAGTGTCTACAGGCCTCATCATCTACAGTGTCTACAGGCCTCATCATCTACAGTGTCTACAGGCCTCATCATCTACAGTGTCTACAGGCCTCATCATCTACAGTGTCTACAGGCCTCATCATCTACAGTGTCTACAGGCCTCATCATCTACAGTGTCTACAGGCCTCATCATCTACAGTGTCTACAGGCCTCATCATCTACAGTGTCTACAGGCCTCATCATCTACAGTGTCTACAGGTCTCATCATCTACAGTGTCTACAGGCCTCATCATCTACAGTGTCTACAGGCCTCATCATCTACAGTGTCTACAGGTCTCATCATCTACTGTGTCTACAGGTCTCATCATCTACAGTGTCTACAGGCCTCATCATCTACAGTGTCTACAGGTCTCATCATCTACAGTGTCTACAGCCCTCATCATCTACAGGGTCTACAGGTCTCATCATATATTTTCTATAGTGTCTATGCAGGCTTCATTATCTATGTTCTGAATCTACAGTGATTACACCCGATATCTAATGAATCCTAATTAAACTATCAATAATTAATACGGCAAATTCTCACTTTTTTTGTTCATTTAACTGATAAAACAATTCAATCCGATAGAGTATGTTACAAGTTTAGATTATTTACCCACGCACACCTACGTAATTCACTGTTTAGTTTTGTGCGTTAGTAGTTCTATGTGATGTTTAGAAGGCATTGCTGACTACGGTCAAGATTTTTGACCCTCTCAAAGGTATTTACCAATGCGAGGGTCTGTCCTGTTTGCTTATTCATTTCAGAGCCTCTGTTTAAGTCTTTCTCTCATTGCCTGTTTGCTTTACCTTTAGCCTGACTAGGTGTTTCACTGAACAAATAATTATACAGACTTTTGAGAATGTTGAACGTCACTTTACGTCTGCGACTTGAAGGCTCGACCCAGGTTTGTAAAAATAGAGAAAAGCATTTTTCGAGGAAATATCTTGGCATAAGGTGTGATATGGTTATTTTTGCATGAAAGTTAATAGGAATGAATATATTAATGAAATTTAAGAGATATCTATTCTAGTATAAGAATTATATACCAGAAGGTATCGGTAAAAGTATTTTGCGTATAGTGTATTTTTGAAAGTCATTGATATATATATTGAATAGCTTTTATTTTTATAATATTTGTAACAATATAATTGATAAATTTAATACAATTGATCAATGACAATTGTATATATTTTTTTTATTTAGTTATTTCATGATTGAAGACCCTTGAGTGAACTGCAGTAAATTCCCTTACTTTGACTGATGCAAATGCAGTAAATTCCCTTACTTTGACTGATGCAAATGCAGTAAATTCCCTTACTTTGACTGATGCAAATGCAGCAAATTCCCTTACTTTGACTGATGCAAATGCAGTAAATTCCCTTACTTTGACTGAAGCAAATGCAGTAAATTCCCTTACTTTGACTGATGCAAATGCAGCAAATTCCCTTACTTTGACTGATGCAAATGCAGTAAATTCCCTTACTTTTACTGATACAAATGCAGTAAATTCCCTTACTTTGACTGATGCAAATGCAGTAAATTCCCTTACTTTGACTGAAGCAAATGCAGTAAATTCCCTTACTTTTACTGATACAAATGCAGTAAATTCCCTTACTTTTACTGATGCAAATGCAGTAAATTCCCTTACTTTGACTGATGCAAATGCAGTAAATTCCCTTACTTTGACTGATGCAAATGCAGTAAATTCCCTTACTTTGACTGATGCAAATGCAGTAAATTCCCTTACTTTTACTGATACAAATGCGGTAAATTCCCTTACTTTGACTGATGCAAATGCAGTAAATTCCCTTACTTTGACTGATGCAAATGCAGTAAATTCCCTTACTTTGACTGATGCAAATGCAGTAAATTCCCTTACTTTGACTGATGCAAATGCAGTAAATTCCCTTACTTTGACTGATGCAAATGCAGTAAATTCCCTTACTTTGACTGATGCAAATGCAGTAAATTCCCTTACTTTGACTGATGCAAATGCAGTAAATTCCCTTACTTTGACTGATGCAAATGCAGCAAATTCCCTTACTTTGACTGATGCAAATGCAGTAAATTCCCTTACTTTGACTGATGCAAATGCAGTAAATTCCCTTACTTTGACTGATGCAAATGCAGCAAATTCCCTTACTTTGACTGATGCAAATGCAGTAAATTCCCTTATTTTGACTGATGCAAATGCAGTAAATTCCCTTACTTTAACTGATGCAAAGTGACGGGTTTTCTTGATGGCACAGCAAAGGCTCTATAATCCCCTCCTTGTTTTGATACGAAATTGCCTTCGTGAAAATCGATAGAGAGTCTCTAGCCAATAAAAACAACACCTCGCTACAACATTTCTAACCCGTACAACAAATTGATGCTTAAGTTATTCTACTTTTCTGAATATCGATATTTGTGTGTTGCTTTAGAGGTTTATTGAAAAAAAAGCACCTGTTATTTCAGCTGTGAGTGATGTGCCTTTTAACGGTGAAGATGCGATCTGAAATGACGGAGTAGAGTATTCAACTAGGAGACTCTGCCTAGTACAGTTACTACCTAGTAACTATACTAATACCTAGTAGCTTCACTACTACTACCTAGTAACTATGCTACTACCTAGATAACTATAATACTATCTAGTAACTATACTACTACCTAGTAACTATAATACTACCTAGTAACTATACTGTATACTACCTAGTAACTATAATACTACCTAGTAACTATACTACTACCTAGTAACTATACTGTATACTACCTAGTAACTATACTACTACCTAGTAACTATACTACTACCTAGTAACTATAATACTACCTAGTAACTATACTACTACCTAGTAACTATACTACTACCTAGTAACTATACTGTATACTACCTAGTAACTATACTACTACCTAGTAACTATACTACAACCTATATAGTAACTATACTACTACGACCTAGTAACTATGCTACTACCTAGTAACTATACTACTACCTAGTAACTATACTGTATACTACCTAGTAACTATACTACTACCTAGTAACTATACTACTACCTAGTAACTATACTACTACCTAGTAACTATACTTCTACCTAGTAACTATACTACTACCTAGTAACTGCACCACTACCTAGTAACTATACTACTACGACCTAGTAACTATGCTACTACATAGTAACTATACTACTACCTAGTAACTGCACCACTACCTAGTAACTATACTACTACGACCTAGTAACTATGCTACTACCTAGTAACTATACTAATAACTAGTAACTATAGTACTACCTAGTAACTATACCACTACCTAGTAACTATACTACTATTTATAGTAGCTATACTACTATACCTAGTAACTATACTAGTAGCTAGTAACTAGAAATGTCAAAACCTGATTGTTATAAATATTACAAATTATATATCATCTAATACAAAGGTATTGAGGCATCGCTATGAAGTTTTATATAATGTAAAAACTAATATTTAATAAACATGCATCACAGTATTCAATCTAAGGTCAATACAGTAAGTCAGAGCATTCAATCTAAGGTCAATACAGTAAGTCAGAGCATTCAATCTAAGGTCAATACAGTAAGTCAGAGCATTCAATCTAAGGTCAATACAGTAAGTCAGAATATTCAATCTAAGGTCAATACAGTAAGTCAGAATATTCAATCTAAGGTCAATACAGTAAGTCAGAGCATTCAATCTAAGGTCAATACAGTAAGTCAGAATATTCAATCTAAGGTCAATACAGTAAGTCAGAATATTCAATCTAAGGTCAATACAGTAAGTCAGAATATTCAATCTAAGGTCAATACAGTAAGTCAGAATATTCAATCTAAGGTCAATACCGTACCTCACAATCAGCAAATAAGTGCAGTTCTCCAAAGTAATTAAAACTAATGCAATTTTCCAATCGTCCATTAAGGACTTTTGGTTGAAGGCCTTACAGCAATTACAGATACCGTCGATGGAACGCGCTATCCCAAACTAGTGAGTTTAACTAATTTGCGCTGATTTTCGATTATATTATCTTGAACAAATTGTACATTTTATCTCACTAAATTCCTATCCAATCGATCCTCTCTATCTTAATTAACTTCTCTAAGTATATCTATGTTTCTTTTATCAAACTGATTTAACTTATTTAAGTGACATGTAATTCTACCAAGAGAAAGAGTACCTAACTTTAACTTCTCGCTTTTTTAGAACAGATTACATGGTAATAGAAACATTTTATTAGCTTTTGACCTCCTCAAAATATTATAATTCGTGAAAAAATAAATAATGATAAATACTTGTAATAATTGCTAATCAAAATATTCAAGAGAAATAATCTCAAGATTATTTCTTGGTTTGTTCTCACCAAAGGAAACTCTAACGCTTTTTGTCACTGTTGGGAAAACAGTTTAACAATTTATCTATCACAGATAAGATCTATTTTTCAGAAATTTGAATCTCATTAAAAATTCATTTTAGTGTTAGTCTTCTTTTCGATGTTTCTATGATAATTCTCCCCTTGTTTGATCTTGCAAAAACATCTCTTACATGTCATGCTATTTCCTACTCTATGCCATTTCCCATTTCCCTCTTGTATGTCATACTCTTTTTCTCTGCCAAATCCTCTTCTAAGCCAGATTGCATCTCCTATGCCATACCCCTCTATTCGTGATTCAATCTTCCAGTTCAGATCCCAATATCAAATCTTTATAACTCGAATTCCCTCCTCTTCCAAACAGGTTCCCTCCTCTTCCAAACAGATTCCCTCCTCTTCCAAACAGATTATTTCTCCTCTTCATATCCCCTCTCCTCTTCATATCCCCTCTCCTCTTCATATCCCCTCTCCTCTTCATATCCCCTCTCCTCTTCATATCCCCTCTCCTCTTCATATCCCCTCTCCTCTTCATATCCCCTCTCCTCTTCATATCCCTCTCCTCTTCCTATCTCCTCTCCTCTTCATATCCCCTCTCCTCTTCATATCCCCTCCTCTTCATATCTCCTCACCTCTTCATATCCCCTCCTCTTCATATCTCCTCACCTCTTCATATCCCCTTCTCTTCATATCCCCTCTCCTCTTCATATCCCTCTCCTCTTCATATCTCCTCTCCTCTTCATATTCCCTCTCCTCTTCCTATCCCCTCTCCTCTTCATATCCCTCTCCTCTTCAAATCCCCTCTCCTCTTCATATCCCTCCTCTTCAAATCCCCTCCTCTTCATATCCCCTCTCCTCTTCAAATCCCCTCCTCTTCCTCCTAATCCAATAAAAGGTGCAGATAATAGCGGAGGAAATTAAAAATGCACGGAATGTCCAACAGATTAAACTTCTGGTGTTGAATCTCTCTATACATCAGTAAGTTGTCTGATTGACGGCACAGAGAATCGACAGCCTGGCCACATTTCGCCAGAGTTTCAAAATGTTACGAAAAGAATCCGTAGATTGGCTTCAATTTTGAAACAAGAGGAATACTGACTTTATATAAGAAATTTATCATTGTTTCAATTTTTTAGTGAAAGAATACGACCCATATATGTATTAAACGAGATCTCTGTACTGAAATTAAAAATGTTATAATTTTGGTTCAATATGATGAATGAAGTGTTTTAGTAATAAATCTATTTATTCATTATCAAATTTTATCTTTAGAAATTTATGCTTCATAAATAGATATATTGATCGAATAAATATTTTTCTAATTATAAACAGCAAGCTATATATATTACATCTTTTCTAAAAATATATAATATAAATTAAATAAATTATTATATAAGTAATATTAAATAATATTTAGCTATTCACATATCCAAAATCTAAAGAATTCTTGAGAAGAATTAGTGTTTCATGAACTACCTAATGATATGTTATAAGAGTAAGTAAAGCATCATCAGATTTTAAATCCAAATAATTCTTCAGCAAATTACATCTTTCCACCACAGTACACATTAGATGGAAGACAAAGTAAGTTTCTGGCCATTCACCACATGGATATAATCTTCAATACAGTAATCAGATCCTGACAGCCGTAACGTGGCGCGTCACTCAAAATTTCACAGAAAATAAACCCAGAAAATGGTCCATTAGAAGAGTTTTCCCAAATGTAGACACTTTAGGTAGGAATAGCATTGTGAGATGTCTTGAAGAGATGGCATAAAGTGACCCTATGTGGTGATGACAGACTTTTCAAAGACTGTTTTTGCTGTTAGGCGGCATGCGGCAGATCCTTTCCAGGTGTTGGTGATGTGAACCTTCTAACTCCTCTGAGGTTACAAAACACATTGAATTTAGCCTGATAAGTCTGGCTACCCAGACAGTATATAGGTAATAATGAAGATGTCAATCCAAATAAACAAGCACGTATAATCTTGCATAGAAGGCTTTGTACACCATAATAATTCCCAATACTTAGATTCAAGGTATGTAGATGAGCTTTCCAGTGATTGATGGAATAGATCTGCTGATCTTGTGTCCAGTCTTTCTCGCTATTATGTAATTTGCAACAATTTACCAAACTAACGTGGGTGTATCTGAGAAAAAATCACTTCCTGAATATAAATGAACAATAAAATATGCGTTAAATTCGTGTTGAAATCTTGCGTAGTGTTTGCACGAATGAAATTCATCAGTTTTTTTTTCCTTTAAAATATCAACAGAGCCAAAGATTATATTCTAATGAATTAATAAATGTACAATATATTTAATTTATCAAAATTATATTTTTTACTCTTTAGGAACAAAACTCTTCTATTTCCAATTATTATATTAATGTGACCCCCGTGTCAATTTAATACTGCAGCAAATTATTACTTTTTCTTTTCAACCACTGTTTCTTTGATTCTTCTCTTCACTACACCAACTTCATGAGGCGCTGTTGGTAGAATGACTGTTTAACCCATTTTTTAACACCCAGTTCTTATATTATTTATAAGTAATACCATTTATATAAGTAATACTATTGAGAAGCTATTAGACAATTTTTGGAATGCTATAAGGCTTAATTAACATATCCAGATAGCTTATAGTATAAGCTATCTGGATTTGCCTTTTAAAAATTTGCTGATTGATTACATCTTTTTCTAACAGAATTCATCCCATTCTTTAACAATAAAGAAGATGCTTATTGAGGATTATATCAACTGCCAATAATTGGATAAGATCGTTAATAAGAATTCCATGAAAGCCATCTACAAATATTTACTCACATTCATCAATATTTTTCCCTATTATCTAGAAAGTTTGTGGGCTTGTTTGTCCTTTCGATATAATATTCAGTGGCTTTTCTTCCAAGTTAAGCTCCTTATTTAGAAATGCCGTTAGAACAGAAGCATCTCCGGACACAAATGCCGAACAATTCCTTCGCGAGCGACCTAATGAAGGCGAAATTCATCACAAAGGAGATGCCATCGAGGAAAATAGGCGTAAAGAAGAAGAAGAATACAGAGAGCCATAGGAGAAAATCTCAGCTCAGGCATTCACGACCAATTTCACCCCTATTATTGTTTATCAAAAGATCCAGAATTAGGAAGTCAAGGGGGAACAATGCCAGCTATTTTCTTCCTATTTATGAGAAATTCATAAACGTTTCTACTACTAAAATTACCAAGGCGGGAATGTGAGGAGAGAGCGACGTTACTGAAAGTAAAACTATTATATAACCTTTAGTGATGTCATATACAAATTACTCTTTGTTGTACTTTTTATTTAAAGAACTATTATGTTGTAGCGTACAAGATAATAATTATGACGAGGCTAAAAGAGCAAATTGTTAGATCGTAAGCTAACTAATGGATAAATTGATAGCTATTTAATCTTAATTTGAGAATTCCAAGATTTCATTTCTTCTTTTAAGGAAGTCTAAGTACATCATGATCGATAGGAACACACTGTTCTATTTACCGATTGTCGTGACTCTCATTGAACTTCCTGTAGAAGTCAGATACAGAGAGACAGTGGCTACAGTACCCTAAGCACTCATTATAAGAGATATTTCCTGCTTTCTGTAGTGTGATACCTAGCTCAGTGACAACCACCTTCTACCCAGTCCTGTAGCTGTATCAGTAGATATAACATATGCACCATTCGAGCCTATGGGTGAAGTGCTGGTGAAATATCTATAGGATCAGTTCATTTTGAAGTGTGACCTCTGAGCCTGACAAAAGTTCTTGTTTAACCTTTTGTAACCTGATTAGGAAGTGAAATGACTGAGATATGAAGCATGCTGAGTGTGCACAAAGGGCTCTGTTTGGTCTAACGTGACCGCAGCTCGAGTTTAGGTCATAGCGATCTGCTTCACCGCACAATCGTTTGACCGATAACTCAAAACACAAGCGTTCTATTCAAGCAGCTGGCTGAGATAATGAATAGATTGTTAGATACATCCAAAATTATATTTGAAGAACAATGCCCAGAGTGTCTCTCAAATGCATCCGTATGAATTTTGACATCATTTTGCACTGAAATTTCCTGGAAACGAGTCAAATGTGTTTATGAGTACATTAGTCAAGTTTATTTAAAGATTCAATAGTTTTGGTTCGATATCCATGACACTCTTGCCTCAATTTTTTCTATTCATGCATAGTATTAATTATTGGTCTTTATTGTGAAGCGACAAATACTTTAACTTACTACAATAAAATTCCTTTGATACGGCATAATTGCAGGTCATTCCAAGCTCGATGGCTATAATTCTTCACTCTTTTATTAGATAAAAGCATCTTAAAATGGAAGATAAGAGAGTAAACATATTCGGAGGTGCTCAAGCATAACTTATACCCATACTACCGTACGTCCAAGCGATAAATAATCTACAGAAGGCTGTAATTGTATATTTGCCAGAAAACACTTACGGCACCACAAATTTTATAGAATAGCTTAATGGCTATTATTGGGAGGAAACTATAAACGCTTCATAAATGGTTTGCTTAAGGACCCCGAGACCTGCAATTTAGAACAATTCTCTTGAAGGAGCTATGGCGACGATCTAGTAATTTAGCAATTAAGTAAAAGTAATTGAGAGAGGAAAAAAGAGCATGGTTGTTAAATCACGGAGAAACCTGTTCCGTGTGCTGCCATAATGACGCCATTTAGGTGAATTGCTTTTCTCTAAGGTAAATTCCTAAGATAATACTCTTCTGTCCATCATCCTAATCTTGAAAATTAAGCTATAGAGTTTTTGCCCCTAGAAAGAAATACACACATTACATTCTGGCTTATCGAGAAGGTGATCTACAGTCTGGGCCTGAGCCGATTTTCAATTCGAAATGATTGAGGTTATCGCTTCGTAGAATTGAATTTTTTAAATCGCTCAATTTGCTACCACTCTATAAAAATTAAATATAATATCATGAGGTATTTACCAAAAGGATTTAAATGACCTGACATCGATTAAAAAGATGGATGGGAAACAATTTTATATTCTCGAAATTAAGTAATAATTGCTACTTATGGAATTTTTCAGTCATTGAATTAAATGGTAGGACTGGAGTAAGTATTTTGAAAATTATCTTGAAATAGATCGAGTGAATGGGCTGAAAAGTTCCAATACTCAAATAAAATAAACAGTAACTAAATAATGAATGAAAGTCATATAAAAAATATTATTTTATAATCATTAACATTTTTAATTAAATGATATCATTAATTCTAAAACTTCCTATTAATCCACGAAAACAAGAATTTTTTTCAAATTTAAATTTGTTTGGATTAATCTTCAAATCGTCTAAATCTTAAATAAAAGTAAACTTTCTTACGTAATCCTTTAATAAATAAATTTTAATAGATATGAAAAATAATTCCAGATCACTTTTACTCTGTTTTCTCATCTAAAACTACTATACTTCTTAGTGATATTACCATACAATGCTACTATAATCTATAGTTAGAGATCACTCCATTCAATGAAGTAGATGTTTATTTATTGTTGAGAGCAATAAAGTTTCTATGTGACTGTTCATAATTTGTCTTGCCTCACTTGGTTCACACTGTTCCGCGATGTAGGACTCCAGCAGAGTCCTTCGTACGTCCGCCAGTGTACCAAGTCATAAGAAGAGTATTGCCAATATCCAAGATCATATGCCAATTACCATAAAGGACCATAAATATAATCCCCCTTAACTTTATGGGATAACTTACGAACATAAATAGCAGCCGTAAAAAGTGGGATTAATTTTGTGCGGGGTTTATCGTGCAGGAGTTAAGGTTCTTCTGGATAATGTAACGAGCAGCTGTTATTATCATGAGAGACAATTTGGAGCACTTGCGAAAAATGATCTGCAATATTCCGATAACCAATATGACTCAGCTGATGAAAATGCCAAGTCATTTCTAAGGAATTATCTTAGCTCAAAATGGTCTCGTAATTCATTAGATATTAGTGAAAATATATATTTAAAGTAAATTATTTTGAGATATTAGTAAATGGACCAGTTTTTTAAAAGAGGCTTAAGCTTTTTATTACAATACTAGTGTACTTTCCTGTTAAAAATAACGGGTCATCATCAATACCAATTTATTACCCGTTATTAGGTTTCTTCTGATGAATTCAATAGAAATTTAAAATTATTACATTTTGTGCATAGTCTAATTTATTTTGTAGATGAAATAAATTTAAAAAGTGAATAAAAACAGGGGAATTTAAATATCAAGTCAATATATTCCCATGCGTATCATAGTTACATTCTTCATGTTTAATACCCGTCGAGTAAAAGCGGACACCAAATAATTATATAAATAAATAAATAAGTAAATAAACACACTACGGGTATTATTAGTATAGAATATATACAATTATATAAGATTGTTAACACTTCGCAATTATTTTATGAGGTATATTTTAAAACATGAAATGTAACAGTTAGAAAATGAATTCTGCTTTATATATTAAAATATTAAGCTGACCTTTATCTCGATACTTACACGAAATATAAAACATTCGAATCTAAAGAGCGAAATAGTAAGTTTCCCTGTATTTTTCAAACACTACTCAGTTACATCACATCACAGGACGTGAAGTTTCGAATGTTCTTCCCACTAATAATTGGATGGTTCTGACAGATCCCGTGATTATTTATTGAATCGTAATCATCCTCTATATGTCTCTGAAGTTTTTACCCATTGATAAATACCTTGTAGAGCTCAATAAATAACGACATGTCAGCAGTGTTCAATTGCCTCAAAAAAGTAACTCCCATGGTTCGGAAATTGATGATCTCTCTTGAGTCTTCTTCCAATCCATCAATCGAAACTGAATCAGTTTGGCTGAATGCTAATCCACAGCCTAACACTTACATCGGCACAATATCCAGCCATTAGTAAAACATACACTCCCCAAATATTGTTTTTCATCCATCTAGACAGACGTGTGTACCTAAGCATTATGTGAAAAGGAGAAACATGGGAGAGGCAATTGCAACATGCGAGGGGGTGATCACAGTCTGTGGCAATGTTCTCTTAGATTAATTATTTGCAACACAGACTGATGGGAGAAATGGAACATACACGAGATTGGGTCTTTAAGAGCTTTAATCACTACTTTAGCTAATTTACTTGCTATACCATCTGTTATTTGATTCTTTTTCGTATTTGATTCTTTTATTGTATTTGATTCTTTTATTGTATTTGATTCTTTTATTGTATTTGTTTCTTTTATTGTATTTGATTCTTTTATTGTCTTTGATTCTTTTATTGTATTTGATTCTTTTATGTATTTGATTCTTTTATTGTATTTGATTCTTTTATTGTCTTTGATTCTTTTATTGTATTTGATTTTTTTATTGTATTTGATTCTTTTACAGTCTTTGATTCTTCTATTGTATTTGATTAATTTATTGCGTTTGAATCATTTATTGCATTTGATTCTTTTATTGCATTTGACTCTTTTATTGTATTTGATTCTTTCATTGTATTTGATTCTTTTAATTTATTAGATTCTTTTATTGTATTTGATTCTTTTATTGTACTTGATTCTTTTACTGTCTTTGATTCTTCTATTGTATTTGATTAATTTATTGCGTTTGACTCATTTATTGCATTTGATTCTTTTATTGTATTTGATTCTTTTATTGTATTTGATTCTTTCATTGTATTTGATTCTTTTAATTTATTAGATTCTTTTATTGTATTTTATTCTATTATTGTATTTGATTAATTTATTGTATTTTATTCTTTTATTGTATTTGATTCTTTAATTGTATTTGATTCTTTCATTGTATTTGACTCTTTTATTGTACTTGATTCTTTCATTGTATTTGATTAATTTATTGTATTTGATTCTTTTATTGTACTTGATTCTTTTATTGTATTCGACACTTTTATTGTACTTGATTCTTTTATTGTATTTGATTAATTTATTGTACTTGATTCTTTAATTGTATTTGATTCTTTTATTGTATTCGACTCTTTTATTGTACTTGATTCTTTAATTGTATTGGATTCTTTTATTTCATTTGACTCTTTTATTGTAATTGAGTTGTATAACGATATAATATGATAATTTAATTACAATTTGGTGAATTAAAGTTTATGTACAAATTTACATTCTAGAACACCGATAGATTCAAAATAAATTTTAAACCATATATTTTACTATTCGATCATGAATTATATATACTTATATATCATAAAATATGCATAAATATTTCTATAAATATTTATAACTTGAAATATTTTGAACTAATTATTTCAACTATAAAAGATTATTTCTCGCCTAAAATCAATGACTTAATTATTGTTGTTTCCTATATTAATTGATTCATTATGCTATAAACATTATATACTAGTAAACCATTCTTTTTTAAAAGACATATTTTACCTAATTCGTATGAAAAATAATTATTCAATTTTAGAAGTTATATAATTGCTATCAAGTTGAACTAATAATTTCCCTCACGTTTCAATACATATTTCAAAGATTATTTTTCAGGTTATGAATACAAAGTACATCACTATCAATATTCACCACTCACATCACCAGTTGAGTACATCACTATCAATATTCATCACTCACACCACTAGTTGAGTACATCACTATCAATATTCACCACTCACATCACCAGTTGAGTACATCACTATCAATATTCATCACTCACACCACTAGTTGAGTACATCACTATCAATATTCACCACTCACATCACCAGTTGAGTACATCACTATCAATATTCATCACTCACATCACCAGTTGAGTACATCACTATCAATATTCATCACTCACATCACCAGTTGAGTACATCACTATCAATATTCACCACTCACATCACTAGTTGAGTACATCACTATCAATATTCACCACTCACATCACCAGTTGAGTACATCACTATCAATATTCATCACTCACATCACCAGTTGAGTACATCACTATCAATATTCATCACTCACACCACTAGTTGAGTACATCACTATCAATATTCATCACTCACACCACTAGTTGAGTACATCACTATCAATATTCATCACTCACACCACTAGTTGAGTACATCACTATCAATATTCATCACTCACATCACTAGTTGAGTACATCACTATCAATATTCATCACTCACACCACTAGTTGAGTACATCACTATCAATATTCACCACTCACATCACTAGTTGAGTACATCACTATCAATATTCACCACTCACATCACTAGTTGAGTACATCACTATCAATATTCATCACTCACATCACCAGTTGAGTACATCACTATCAATATTCATCACTCACATCACCAGTTGAGTACATCACTATCAATATTCACCACTCAGATCACTAGTTGAGTACATCACTATCAATATTCATCACTCACACCACTAGTTGAGTACATCACTATCAATATTCACCACTCACATCACTAGTTGAGTACATCACTATCAATATTCACCACTCACATCACTAGTTGAGTACATCACTATCAATATTCACCACTCACATCACTAGTTGAGTACATCACTATCAATATTCATCACTCACATCACCAGTTGAGTACATCACTATCAATATTCATCACTCACATCACCAGTTGAGTACATCACTATCAATATTCACCACTCACATCACTAGTTGAGTACATCACTATCAATATTCATCACTCACACCACTAGTTGAGTACATCACTATCAATATTCACCACTCACATCACTAGTTGAGTACATCACTATCAATATTCATCACTCACATCACCAGTTGAGTACATCACTATCAATATTCATCACTCACATCACCAGTTGAGTACATCACTATCAATATTCACCACTCACATCACCAGTTGAGTACATCACTATCAATATTCATCACTCACATCACCAGTTGAGTACATCACTATCAATATTCACCACTCACATCACCAGTTGAGTACATCACTATCAATATTCACCACTCACATCACTAGTTGAGTACATCACTATCAATATTCATCACTCACACCACTAGTTGAGTACATCACTATCAATATTCATCACTCACATCACTAGTTGAGTACATCACTATCAATATTCATCACTCACACCACTAGTTGAGTACATCATTATCAATATTCATCACTCACACCACTAGTTGAGTACATCACTATCAATATTCACCACTCACATCACTAGTTGAGTACATCACTATCAATATTCACCACTCACATCACTAGTTGAGTACATCACTATCAATATTCATCACTCACATCACCAGTTGAGTACATCACTATCAATATTCACCACTCACATCACCAGTTGAGTACATCACTATCAATATTCACCACTCACATCACTAGTTGAGTACATCACTATCAATATTCATCACTCACACCACTAGTTGGGTACATCACTATCAATATTCACCACTCACATCACTAGTTGAGTACATCACTATCAATATTCATCACTCACATCACCAGTTGAGTACATCACTATCAATATTCATCACTCACATCACCAGTTGAGTACATCACTATCAATATTCACCACTCACATCACTAGTTGAGTACATCACTATCAATTTTCACCACTCACATCACCAGTTGAGTACATCACTATCAATATTCATCACTCACATCACCAGTTGAGTACATCACTATCAATATTCACCACTCACATCACTAGTTGAGTACATCACTATCAATATTCACCACTCACATCACCAGTTGAGTACATCACTATCAATATTCATCACTCACATCACCAGTTGAGTACATCACTATCAATATTCACCACTCACATCACTAGTTGAGTACATCACTATCAATATTCATCACTCACATCACCAGTTGAGTACATCACTATCAATATTCACCACTCACATCACTAGTTGAGTACATCACTATCAATATTCACCACTCACATCACTAGTTGATAACATCACTATCAATATTCATCACTCACATCACTAGTTGAGTACATCACTATCAATATTCATCACTCACATCACCAGTTGATAACATCACTATCAATATTCACCATCCACATCACTAGTTGAGTACATCACTATTAATATTCACCACTCACATCATTAGTTGAGTACATCACTATCAATATTCACCACTCACATCACTAGTTGAGTACATTACTATCAATATTCACCACTCACATCACTAGTTGAGTACATCACTATCAATATTCACCACTCACATCACTAGTTGAGTACATCACTATCAATATTCACCACTCACATCACTAGTTGAGTACATCACTATCAATATTCATCACTCACATCACTAGTTGAGTACATCACTATCAATATTCACCACTCACATCACTAGTTGAGTACATCACTATCAATATTCACCACTCACATCACTAGTTGAGTACACCACTATCAATATTCATCACTCACATCACTAGTTGATAACATCACTATCAATATTCATCACTCACATCACTAGTTGATAACATCACTATCAATATTCATCACTCACACCACTAGTTGAGTACATCACTATCAATATTCATCACTCACACCACTAGTTGAGTACATCACTATCAATATTCACCACTCACATCACTAGTTGAGTACATCACTATCAATATTCACCACTCACATCACTAGTTGAGTACATCACTATCAATATTCATCACTCACATCACCAGTTGAGTACATCACTATCAATATTCACCACTCACATCACTAGTTGAGTACATCACTATCAATATTCATCACTCACATCACCAGTTGATAACATCACTATCAATATTCACCACTCACATCACTAGTTGAGTACATCACTATCAATATTCATCACTCACATCACCAGTTGATAACATCACTATCAATAATCACCACTCACATCACTAGTTGATAACATCACTATCAATATTCACCACTCACATCACTAGTTGAGTACATCACTATCAATATTCACCACTCACATCACTAGTTGAGTACATCACTATCAATATTCACCACTCACATCACTAGTTGAGTACATCATTATCAATATTCACCACTCACATCACTAGTTGAGTACATCACTATCAATATTCACCACTCACATCACTAGTTGAGTACATCACTATCAATATTCACCACTCACATCACTAGTTGAGTACATCACTATCAATATTCATCACTCACATCACTAGTTGAGTACACCACTATCAATATTCATCACTCACATCACCAGTTGATAACATCACTATCAATATTCACCACTCACATCACTAGTTGAGTACATCACTATCAATATTCACCACTCACATCACTAGTTGAGTACATCACTATCAATATTCACCACTCACATCACTAGTTGAGTACATCACTATCAATATTCACCACTCACATCACTAGTTGAGTACATCACTATCAATATTCACCACTCACATCACTAGTTGAGTACACCACTATCAATATTCATCACTCACACCACCAGTTGAGTACATCACTATCAATATTCATCACTCACACCACCAGTTGAGTACATCACTATCAATATTCATCACTCACATCACCAGTTGAGTACATCACTATCAATATTCATCACTGACATCACTAGTTGAGCACATCACTATCAATATTCATCACTCACATCACCAGTTGAGTACATCACTATCAATATTCACCACTCACATCACTAGTTGAGTACATCACTATCAATATTCATCACTCACATCACCAGTTGAGTACATCACTAGCAATATTCATCACTCACATCACCAGTTGAGTACATCATTATCAATATTCATCACTCACATCACCAGTTGAGTACATCACTATCAATATTCACCACTCACATCACTAGTTGAGTACATCACTATCAATATTCATCACTCACATCACCAGTTGAGTACATCACTAGCAATATTCATCACTCACACCACCAGTTGAGTACATCACTATCAATATTCATCACTCACATCACCAGTTGAGTACATCACTATCAATATTCATCACTGACATCACTAGTTGAGCACATCACTATCAATATTCATCACTCACACCACCAGTTGAGTACATCACTATCAATATTCATCACTGACATCACCAGTTGAGTACATCACTACCAATATTCATCACTGACATCACCAATTGAGTACATCACTACCAATATTCATCACTGACATCACCAGTTGAGTACATCACTATCAATATTCCTCACTCACATCACTAGTTGAGTAGATTACTATCAATATTCATCACTTACATCACTAGTTGAGCACATCACTATCAATATTCATCACTCACATCACTAGTTGAGCACATCACTATTAATATTCATCACTGACATCACTAGTTGATAACATCACTATCAATATTCATCATTCACATCACTAGTTGAGTACATCACTATCAATATTCATCACTGACATCACCAGTTGAGTACATCACTATCAATATTCATCACTCACATCACTAGTTGAGTAGATCACTATCAATATTCATCACTTACATCACTAGTTGAGCACATCACTATCAATATTCATCACTCACATCACTATTAATATTCATCACTCACATCACTAGTTGATAACATCACTATCAATATTCATCATTCACATCACTTGTTGAGTACATCACTACCAATATTCATCACTCATATCACTAGTTGAGTACACCACTACCAATATTCATCACTCACATCACTAGTTGAGTACACCACCACCAATATTCATCACTCACATCACTAGTTGAGTACACCACCACCAATATTCATCACTCACATCACTAGTTGAGTACACCACCACCAATATTCATCACTCACATCACTAGTTGAGGTGAAATAAAATCTATAATACTTTTAATTAGACGCAGCGAAGTAAAAGTCAATTAAAAGTTAGGAGCTAAGAGGATGCCATTAGAGGTGAGAAGGTCTTGGTTATTATACAGAGAATATTAGATGTTATTAACTAACTAGTCACATTCTAGGGAAATTAACTCACTATGTAATTAATATAAGAGGATTTACATCGCATCACTATTTTTTATGTTTAAATTGGTTCAGTGATATCACTCATGAATTTCACTGACGGCATATATCAAACATGTTCATTTTTCAATGGACGAATGGTTTTAATTCATCAGTTTCAAATAATTGAAACATAATGAATTGTGTGCAAATGAAAATTTTTAGCTAAAAAATTCTAGTGCACAATTACGTAATGGTATATCGATTCGAACATTCTGAACAAGAATGAAATCATTAAAAATTAATAGATACTTCTATAAAACAGTTATTTTATATTCAAATTACATTAAAAGCATGAGCCATTCAAAAATATAATAAATATTTAGTTATTATACATTACAGAGACTATTTCAATAAATTCTTATTATTATGTTATGACCTAACAAAATTAAAAAAAACTGAATTCATTCGCAAGAAGGAATATAAAATACATACTTATCAATAAAATATTATATTCATAATATATACAATTTTATACATTCAGAATAAATATTTATATGTGCTACTCATTATTTGTTTATCGAGCAAGTAGGTCTTTTTCAAATAACTATCTAATTTTAATTTGAAAAAAATTCGAAATCATCATTTTAAAAATGTGAATATAATATTTATGTAAATTGCTAACTTTCAACGAACATCACTTGTATAATGTACACGTCATTATATTTATAAAAAATTGTCATTATCTGTATAATTTTTCATTATCTGTATTATTAGTCATTATTTATATAATGTGATATTATTTATAAATTTTTCATCATTTAGCTATATAATTTGTTATTTTCATATAACTTATGATCTATTATATTATAATCATTACCTCAATATTTTTATTCAATAAAAAGCACTCATGATACTATCACAATACTATATTGTTTGTTATTTCAAAATGTGTAGATTTAGTACTTCTGCACTGTATAGGGTAGCAGAGTTTTATTTTAACCATTGTACATAATTAATTAATTAATGAAAAAATTGTATTATACCTCGATAAAAAATACATATCTAATTATAATCTATTTTTAAACCATTTATAGTGTAAGTACATCATATGATATTATCTAATTAATTAATTATAATAATTAATTTACCGTTCCATAAATATAGTTTCTGTGAAATTGAAGAGCGTGTGAACTTTACAAAAATTGTTACTTTGCTTGTGTTTTTGATGCAAAGAATCTGCAAACAGAATTAGAAAGAAGTAGGTTTACATTATTAATGTTCATTGATACATTATTTAAGTTTGGATTTATTATGATTTTATAATTGAAATGGAATATACTTTTACTAATCAAAAAAATTGCAATTGTAGTGGTGAACAATCATTATTCAATAATTACAATTATACATAAAATAAATATCTTAATTGATTTCTTAGAAATAATTTTTTATCTCAAAAACAAAGAAAGGATATTTCCATTAAAGAGCTACCATGTACCTACCGTGTGCAGTCCAAACCACCAATCTGAATCTTGATACAATATCCACCTATGAATATCTCTTTAATTATTGACTTAATATGCAGCGTTGTAAATTATATATCCAATTATTTCGCAGAGCTCTTAATTGATAATTCAATAACGAGGACGATAAAGATCACAAACGAACCCATAAATCGGTGTTTTAATTAGATTTTTGATCAGATTTATCACGAACACATATCGATGAAGTTAGTCGGTAAATTTATCCGTGGTCGTAAGAGAGACCCTTATTAGATGCTTTAAATGATGGAAGAGCAGAGAGAAGAGAACCTGTTCTTCCACCGTATGTGTACAAGCCTTGCAGATCGTATCTAGAGAGTGCCCGATGATTTATCTAGGTACACGGAGCACCACGGAGTCAATCTTTAAGTCAGCTATAGGTAACACTCGTTAGATGGCAAATCATCTCAAATATGCCACTAACATAAATCAACACTCTCCCCCTTCACCAATCATCTAAAACGACAATTTATGCAAACTTATTGAACATCAATATACACCAGAGTGTGGAGAGGTAACTTTCTCAATGTCTGAAAGCCGATATATTGCCTACAAAACATCCGACACTTAGTTATTCGCATTCAAAATCAGGTCTCGCTTATATTATACAATCTATGAAATATTGGAAACTTTTTTCGCTTCGGGAATAATATTGAGTAATTTAAACTTCTTAAAAACTGGCTGTCCTATGAATTTTAATAACTTCTCACCACAAATTTGCATCTTCGGCTATGTTGAGAGGAGAAATTTTAACGAATTAGGGTGAGTCCCCTGGCCATATTAGGCACATGTGAACCCAGACAACTTACCAAAAATTAAACTATTGACAACTTCAATACATCATGACTTTGCTCGACTGGAAGAACAATCTGCATATTCTATCCTAAGCCTTTCAAAAAATATATTACCCTTACTATATATTATTCCTATATTTAATTGGCTATTCAATATAAATAACAGTGATTACAGAATATATATTTTGAACGCATACATCCTTTAGTATTGTTTAACATAACAATAGTAAATTAAGGATCAACAAATTAAAAGTAAATATCAAATTAAAATTTAGGATACTATGTATATCAAAAAGATTTTAAAATAATTAAATCTTATATTTTATTAATATACATACTGCCATAATAACTAACCAATAAAAAGATAATGGCAGCGTATAAAAGATAAAGCCTAGTAAAACGATATTTAATTTGTTATAAATGCAGGTTCGTTAAATATTTAAATAAATATTTATTCAGCAAGACACAATAATTCCACGAATAATTTAGCAAGGCCATATTTGTAATCGACATGATTTTAATTTTCTTTGATTAATTTTAAAAAAATCAACAATCTGCTGATGCAAGTTTCATATTATATCTTCAAAGATGAATAAAAAATAAAATAATTCTTCTCCTTTCATCACAGTGCGGTTTGATGTCCGCTTCAAACTTTAAACCAACATTGCATTCATTGCAACCAATACAACATAAATACATTTCTTCTATACTTCTGCATATCAAGAGCCATTCAGCTCGAAGTAAAAGCAATTTCTCGTCGAAAATGCCACCTCAATGCAAAGTACAAATAGCAACTCTCTGAAACTTCTACTGTCATTACCCTCGACTCTGAAAATATACTCTTGAATAAACGGGAATCTTCAAAATCCAAAAATATGTGCTCAACTTCTAGTAAATATTTCAACCTGGCAAAGAATTATGAACATAAACTTCAGTAAAAAAGAATTCTTCCTTCAAAACTTTTACAAACAAAACTTGCCAATTAGGTAAATTTTAGCGGAAGGACCTTATATTCGCGCTTGTGTTGAATCTTCCTCTTTGGATGGCAAAAATTCTGTTTATTAAAATGAAATCATCTCACTTGGAAACTTATTAGAGAGAGCCTTAGAAAAGTGAATCATCAGATACGACATTTTTATTCAGCTCCATATATTTTTCTAAAGCTTCCTCTCCTACTCCAATTATTGGTACTTTTCCGTCAAAATATTTACTCGACTGAAAAGGTATACAATTTTTATATAGATGTAGGCAGAATCAAAATAATTTCTCATATAGATTACATGCCCTTTGAAAATCACCTTGCATGGAAAAAACACGTGTTTTCAATGAGACATTGAACTGTATTTAATTACCTGAAATTTATAATTTACACAGAAACAACCATTCTGTAGCAACATTAAAGTCATTTGAGAATAGTTTCAACGTACATAAATAGTACCTAATTAAATATTCAAGTAAAAGCGATTATGTCTGCAAGGTTTCTAAATCAATTACATTTTCTTCCCCTAATGCAGAAAAGGAAAAATTTGCGAGTATGAATTTTCTTTGAGATTCAAGACTCGACTGTCTATATTTGAATTTCAAAATAGGCTGTGGCTATAAATTTTTATTGAAGTCTCTGTTTTTCATGCATATCAAGTGATGCTCTGACAATACAAATACCTTTCGCTAGATAATATTTTATGTGCCTAATATATACATACCTGAAGTTTTTACCTTTGGATCTACATATTATTCACCTGACCCTATAATTTTATGTATGTTTTATGTATGCGCTCTACGTAGAGCATGTATTTGATACCTAGCATTAGTTTTCTTGTCTTTGAATTTGAATAATACTGTGTTTACGGTATTACTATAATTTATTTCATTTATATACTAATGACTCGAGTTTCGCCTTTTGTACATAGACTAAATTTCCCAATAATCATTTCTATATCCATACAGAATCCACTATAGGGTATTTGATTATTATGAATTATGTATGCATGGTTAATTCATGAGCTTGCATTTCTAACATTAAAAAATATAATATTATAAATATTTTTTGTGAAATTAACATCGTCACATATTCTCTAATCCTAATTGTACATGACACAGATATATATAATTCAGTTCTAATTCTATCAGACGAAGAAATACATATATTGCGTGGCATGAAAATTTCGCCTACTGCATATATTTGATAGTAATTAACCAATTCACATTAGATTAGTCACTCTAACCTTGTCCCATATCAATTGGATTTAGCAAACTAGGGACCATTAGGCTATTTATACTTCGTTAGCAGTCCTTGGATTCAAAGCCACAATTGCATGGCTCAATGAACACCCAGTGATGAGAGACAAACAAGACGACAACATTTGTGAACACTTTGAGTTGATCAAACACGGAGCGAATGTTCGTAAATAAGTTGTCAGGTCCTAATGATCCGTTTGTAGTGAATATCTTCGGCTATTTACACTTCATTACAAGAACAAATAGGGCTAATGAGATTTCAAGCAAGCGGATAATTATCGAATGTTCGTGGAATATATTCCCGATGATTGGACACTGTTCTATTCAACACAGATAGTTTCACATATTATAGTTTGTTAGATGATTAATTACTGTGTTACATGTTTACAAAAGTCATCGAAGGGTAAACAGGATTACTATCTCAAATTATATAATTACTAATTTGTTTCCTTCGTTATATATTATTTTATCGACCTATAGCTCATTACTACCATTTATAAATTAACAAAACTGATCAATGAAGTATATATGCTAACTGAGAAATCTACAGAGATTGTGTATTAAAATAATGATTAAATGTGTCACATTTATGATATAGATTAAAATCAAATCATGAAAAGAAATATTTATTTCATGTTTCCATTATTTTTCATTTCAATAATTTTTTCTCGCCAGTTTATCTTTAGGCGAAAAGTTATTTTATTTTTGCGAAATGACGCAATAAAGAAGCCTCATTGGTTGACTCGAAAGTTATAACAGAGCAATCATACAGTTGGTCACTGTGATCCAATCTAAAGTTCCTTCATTTGCTCTTATTTATGTTCATCTAGAACTAGACAGGGTATGACTTACTTCAAAAACTTAGGATATATTTTTTACATTTACTTTGCATCTATTCATCCGAGAATGATAGTTATTATACGGTGCTCGGTCAATTGGTCCCTGGTCATTTGATTCCCTGTCATATTTTTTGTTTGCTTATATACTTAGCTACAATAATTCATTACGATATTTATTTATTACGTAAATATTACGTAAAGTAATTTCAAGAGATGTCTATTCATAATCGTTACGAACATAGTAAAAACAGCTCAAAATGCTTCCACAGTACATTTGAAAATGCATGTAATAAAACCTAATTCACCATATTAATTGAAACAGCATTCTTAAAGAGTCTTAATGTTTATAAATCTGATTAAAGTAAGTCAAAACATCAGATAATTTTTTTGGAATATTAACCATATATGCACACTAGATATAACCTATACTAATTGCATATTTGATATTCTCCTGATATGAGTCTTCGTGATTTTTTTAAAGACTTCAATTATTACCTTAATTACTTGTTTTGATGCTTAATTTCTCTTATTAATTACCTTATTCTGAAAGGTAGATATTCATTCTTAACTTTAATGAAATCAGGTATTTACCTTATCTTTATATTAATTCAAAGTCTTGGGCAATTCTTAATCTTTATAGTGATTATTAAATAATCATTCTTAAATACTAAATATTAAATATTTACCTTATTCTCAACCTTTGTAGTATTAAATATTTACCTCATTATTAACTTTAGTAAATATTACCTATTTACTCTTTAATACTAAATATTCAATAATACTAAAGGAACTTATTTCAATATAAACTCAATAAAATCCACAAATCGAACCTAATTATACAGATAGTAATCTAGTTTCACATTAAAACTGAAGCCTATTTGTTTAATATTTGTATCTATCATATGAGTATGTTTTAAGCTAATTTTAACATAAGTACACTATGAAAATATTACGAGTCAAATTGACTCAAAATTTGAGTTTTCAGTTTGTCCCAAAACCGGCTCACAAATGCGAGTCAATTTGACTCATCCTAATATTTACTCAAAAACAAGAGTCATATTGACTCCTAATTCATAGTCAGTTCGACTCAGGTAGAGTCAATCAAGAAAAAAGACTCCTATATTGGAGTTCTGCAGCCTTGACTCAAGCGATGAGTCAGGTTGACTCGCAATTTTTTTTACTAAATGTTAAACTTATGTTGTAGACAGTAGCCTTAATACAACATAGAATAAATATGAAATGATAGTAAATCTATTAATGACAATATATTTTGTACATTTCAAAATTAATATCAGGAGACAAAAGGTAAATATTATAACTATTTAGTGTTAAAATGATTATTTATTATTTAATTATTACAATAACGATCAATAATATCTCTCATAACCAGATAACCTACAAATATATTTATTTATTATCGATAATAAAAATGTTTGGGTTCTCCATAAAAATGTTTTCTATGACACAGAATAAAGAAAATAACTCGAAGTTTCAAGAAGGGACTAATTGAAACTACATGATAAATTATTTAACTTTCAAAATTTCTTTATACTTCTGCTTGGAATTATTTTAGCATTGTATGTATTATTTAGAGAAAGATGTTTTTAGTTAAATCACAAATGTTTTGAAAACATACTTATATGAGCCGAAAATGATAATGATATACCTTTTATTAATTCCTTTTCGACCTATGGAAATACAATATCATCAATATGTCTAACGTATGATTGAGTTATCGCTGAAATAATTTAGTTCCAACTTTCAATAGATATTAAGATGGGTAGGTGAAATAAAACTTAGTAACTAGAATATATAAAAATATCACGAGAATAATAAGTTTGGATGAAATAGATAATTTTACCAAGACAAAGTTAGGATCCAGACAAGGAAATGTTTGCTTCTGAATTAAAAACAGTCCAATTATTGAGACTTAAGAAATAATTAATCAATGTTAAAGTAAAAATTGGCAAAAGACTCCAAGGAACCAAATGATTTGTTCTGTTCATGTCAAGTTCACTGCTAAAATATAGAATTTATGTTTTTATATCTTAAAATATTCTATTCCTCCATGGTTTTCAAAAAACCTATTCTTCTTTAATTCATATATACTTCACAAGTCAAACACCCTAAGTCTTATTCTAAATTAAAACCCATCTTAGTCTATATATGTCACGCGCGTTTGAGTGATCTGCCATATCGACCGATTTCGTTGCGCAATCTATTGATCAATAGTTTGCGCAGCCATCGATCGATAGCGCAACCATTTATATAATAAATAAATATTTAATATTCTAATCATAAATTTAAAGTTATAATCTATTACTATCTACCTAGTATATTAAATAATATATATTCTAAAATCTAAAAGTAATCTAAAAAAAAGTAAAATCTAAGTAATCTAAAAAAAAGTAAAATCTAAGTAATCTAAAAACTGCAGTACCTACCTTTCTCGTTGATTATTGTGTTAAATCCCTAAAATACGGATAAAAACTTCTGCTCTCAATCTTATATTTATAATCTATACTAACTAGCTTGCTGGTTAAACAAGGTGGCTAACTTAGGTATATTATATATAGTCTTATCTCTTATTGGTGGCTACTTTATCATCCTGAATAATAGTGTTTTCCTAATTCTAGTCACTGCCCAGAAACAGAGGTTACTGTTTTGTCTACTGATTATCTTGTATGTCAAAATGGTAAAAAGGAAATATTCCTGTTTAGTTCAAAACTGTCCATCGAGTTCTATTGAGATCTTTTGTTTGAAAAAACCCTCATATCACAAGATACCTCATAATCCAGAAATTCGGAAAAAGTGGTGTGATTTTCTTGACAAGCAGTGTGATGATAATACTGATAAAAAGTGGTACACTTTAAGTGCCTATTCCAAATTGTTTCTTTGTTCATTTCATTTTGTGCCTGAAAACTTCTTTAATTTAAAACACTTTATAAGTGGTGAAGATTGCTACACTAGGCTGAAGGAAAATTCAATACCTTTATTGGGTGTTGGTGAAATTGATATGTCCCTATGGGTAAGTTGACCATATTTAATTTCTGTAAAATCATTATCCATTTCATCATGAAATGGATAATGAAATTTTCATGGAATCCCAGAGTCCAGACTGTATTAATGTATTTCTATTTCATGATAAATTTCAGCGACTTGTAGGTGTGGTGGAATTTGATGCAGGAACCCACTCTCCATGTTTCATAGTGTGGCTGCTGTGGCAGGAAAGTCGCCAGTTTAGCCAGTCTGCAGAACATGGGACATTTTTAACATTTTCTGTGCGAACAATAATTAATTTCCTCCTATATTTACATGTATTTTACTGAGACCAGAAGTCAAAATAGAGGATTTCTTGGAGAACACTTTACCAGTTCCTGCAGTCTGGCAGTTTAGTGAGAAAATGGATCCAGCCTCCAGGTTCAGGTTGCCACATTTAAAGGACTTTAAAGGAGAAATTTGGATACGTATCTAAAAGCTGAGCGGCGCACACCAGTACGGCGCACCACTGTACATTACGGCACCTGAATCCAATGTTTATACTACACAGTTTAATTATTCGATTGAGATGTTTAATTTGGAATAGAAAATAAAATTCATCATAGAAAACTGTATTTGTAATTTTATGGGGTAACTATTGTAAACTTTCAGTGTGAGATGTAAATAAAAACTTATCAGTTAGCCGTTAGGTAGATGTATCGGGGGGCGTGCCTCCCCCCGAGCCCCCCTGCCAGGTCATTAAACAATCATGAAGTGTGCAGAACAACAAACTAGCGAGTAGCGGATACAACACACTACATAACAGTTTTTCACATTGAGGTCATTAATAGAAAGTACAGTGGTGCGCCGTATTGTAGTGCGCCGTAATGTGGTGCGCCGCTCAGCTTTTAGATACTTATGGAAATTTGACTTCCTAGTGAAGAATTTACACTTGGAAACATCCTTATGCTTCATGCCTGATGCATGTACATCTCCTTAGACTGTTTAGTGAGTGATTTACTTGTTATTTACATGTTTCTCAACTTATTTAACCCCTCAAAAGTCGCCAATATACTGGCGACTTTGTCCACACTTTAAAACATGACATGTTTCTAAGTGTGGCAGGAAAGTCGCCAGTTTGGTGAGAAAATGGATCAAGGTCGCCACATTTAAGATACTTTGAAGAAGAAATAGGACTTCCTAGTGAAGATTTTACACTTGAAAACATCCTTATGCATCATGTCTGATGCATGTGTATCACTTGAGACTATCTATGAGTGATTTACTTGTTATTTACAGGCCAGATTGCATTAGTTGTTGTCTAAGAGCCGCCATTTCACCAACAGGTTATTTGAAGAGCCGTGGGGATATCATATCTGAGCCGTGGGATAAAAATCACGAGCCGTGGGATAAAAATTGCGAGCCGTGGGATAAAAATCGTGAGCCGTGGGATAAAAATTGCGAGCCGTGGGATAAAAATTGCGAGCCGTGGGATAAAAATTGTGAGCCGTGGGATAAAAATTGTGAGCCGTGGGATAAAAATTGCGAGCCGTGGGATAAAAATCGCGAGCCGTGGGATAAAAATCGCGAGCCGTGGGATAAAAATCGCGAGCCGTGGGATAAAAATTGTGAGCCGTGGGATAAAAATACGAGCCGTGGGATAAAAGTACGAGCCGTGGGATAAAAGTACGAGCCGTGGGATAAAAGTACGAGCCGTGGGATAAAAGTACGAGCCGTGGGATAAAAGTACGAGCCGTGGGATAAAAGTACGAGCCGTGGGATAAAAGTACGAGCCGTGGGATAAAAGTACGAGCCGTGGGATAAAAGTACGAGCCGTGGGATAAAAGTACGAGCCGTGGGATAAAAGTACGAGCCGTGGGATAAAAGTACGAGCCGTGGGATAAAAGTACGAGCCGTGGGATAAAAGTACGAGCCGTGGGATAAAAGTACGAGCCGTGGGATAAAAGTACGAGCCGTGGGATAAAAGTACGAGCCGTGGGATAAAAGTACGAGCCGTGGGATAAAAGTACGAGCCGTGGGATAAAAGTACGAGCCGTGGGATAAAAGTACGAGCCGTGGGATAAAAGTACGAGCCGTGGGATAAAAGTACGAGCCGTGGGATAAAAGTACGAGCCGTGGGATAAAAGTACGAGCCGTGGGATAAAAGTACGAGCCGTGGGATAAAAGTACGAGCCGTGGGATAAAAATACGAGCCGTTGGATAAAAATACGAGCCGTGGGATAAAAATACGAGCCGTGGGATAAAAATACGAGTCGTGGGATAAAAATACGAGTCGTGGGATAAAAATACGAGTCGTGGGATAAAAAATGTGAGCTGTGCGATAAAAACTACAAGCAATGGGATATAAAGCGAGCCGTGGTGGAAGGAGCAATTACTACCTAGATTTAGTTACTAATTAACAGACCGGGAATATTTGATGAGCCGCAAAGTTTTGAAACTCTATATAAATGTCTTTTAGAAGACCGCGAGTTTCGAAAAAAATTCACAAAGAATGCAATCTGGTTTACAGGTTTCTAAACTTATTTCACCCCTCAAAAGTTGCCTGTATACTGGCGACTTTGTCCATTCTTTGAAACATGGCCCACTCTGGAAAATACCTTAGGAAGTTAGGCTAACAGATGAATTTTAGAGGCTAAATGCTGCAGATTATACAGTTCCCATTAATTTATTACTGTATTTTAAGGTTTGTTAAACTCCAACAGAGTAATTAAATATTAATCCATCAGAAAAGACCACTTTTTCCAGAGTGGGCAGGAACTGGTAAACTGTTCTCCAAGAAATCCTGAATTTTGGCTTCTGTTCTCAGTCAAATACATGTAAATATAGGTGGAAATTGAGGATTGTTTGTACAGAAAATGTTAAAAATGTCCCATGTTCTTCAGACTGGTGTTACCATCAATTTTCGGTGGAAAAATGCTAGACATTTTACAGATTATGTTGGTTAAAGCCAATTAATTGGCTTAGAGCCTTAGATTTCAAATTGTCCAAACTCAGGTCTCATTATATCTAATTGGCTCAAAATTTTGAAATAATTCCTATGTTCACAGTTCCCATGTTAATTTTGGCTTAAAATCTTCAAAAAATGAGCCAAAGGTTTTGCAGACTAGCCGATACCTAGATTTTCACTGATACTGATGCCGATACCGATACTTTGACTATTTACACGAGATTAAAAAAAAATTGAAATTTTGAAAATTAGGGTTACCTATCTAGCTACATGAAATCATTGTAACATCAATTTAAATTTGAAAATTTCATTGTTACCAGATTGCAGGAACTGGTAAAATGTTCTCCAAGAAGAAAGTATCAATTTTGGCTTCTGTTCTCAGTAAAATACATGTAAATGTCACGCGCGTTTGAGTGATCTGCAATATCGACCGATTTCATTGCGCAATCTGTTGATCAATAGTTTGCGCAGCCATCGATCGATAACGCAACCATCGATCGATTCCTGCGCGTTCGAATTATATGATTTTTTTTAGTTTGTACATCATATTGGCACATTTGATCGAGTATATCAATCGATAGCGCAACCATCGATTGATTTTTGTGCGTTCGAATGATATGATTTTTTTTAGTTTGTACATCAAATTGGCACATTTTATCGCGTATATCAATCGATAGCGCAGCCATCGATCAATTTCTGCGCGTTCGAATGATACAGGAAAATCCATATCATTCAAACGTGCAACAATTGACTGATGGTTTCTCTATTAAATGTAACAATTAGATGCATAAACTAAGAAAATCCATATCATTCAAACGCGCAACAATCGACTGATGGTTTCTCTATTAAATGTAAAAATTTGATGCATAAACTAACAAAATCCATATCATTCAAACGCGCAACAATCGACTTTCTCTATTAAATGTAATAATTATATGGATAAACTAACAAAACCATATCATTCAAACCAGCAACAATCGACTGATGGTTGTTCTATTAAATGTTACAATTAGATGTGTAAACTAACAAAATCCATATCATTCGAACGCGCAACAATCGACTGATGTTTGACTTATTAAATATAAAAAAAGCATTTAAAAGTATTTTCCAGTAAAAACAAATCAATTAATTAAATCCATAAACAAAGAAAACCTATATCATTCGAACGCGCAGAAATCGATCGATGGTTGCGCTATCGATTGATATACGCTATAAAATGTGCCAAATTGATGTACAAACTAAAAAAAAAATCATATCATTCGAATGCGCAGGAGTCGATCGATGGTTGCGCTATCGATTGATAGCGTCAGACCGGGTGGCTTTGCGCACTTCAACATTCCGGGTGAAGTTGCGCATCGGTAATTGACGGTGAATGCGTGAAAATATTTTAAATCTGACAACACCATTGGAAAGAGCAGCTCTTAAACCCCCTAGTGCATAAATTTCACGAAAATTGTAAGAGATCAAGTATAGATACTAAGTGTTCAAACAGAGACCTATGTTTTTTATGGCAAAATAATTATTTTGGACTAGAATCGAATCTCCGCGAACTATGCTGTAGTGTTGATAATTATGCTCCAATTTGATTGCAATTTACGTTGGATACGCATAATTTACTGCAGATTAACGTCATGTAAGATGATTTTAATAATAATTATAAATTATTGAGATATAACCAATATACTAGATGCGCAACATCACCCTGGGAATATTTTAATTCACGGGTGGACTTGCGCACATTTATTAATAAAGTGAAAGAGCTCTTATTCATTAATAAACCTGTGATATTCATCCCCGATACTCCTATATCACGTCAATTCCACAGCAGTCTCACGGCAATTCCACAGCAGTCTCACGGCAATTCCACAGCAGTCTCACGTTAATTCCACAGCAGCCTCACGTTAATTCCACAGCAGCCTCACGTTAATTCCACAGCAGCCTCACGGCAATTCCACAGCAGTCTCACGGCAATTCCACAGCAGTCTCACGGCAATTCCACAGCAGCCTCACGGCCATTCCACAGCAGTCTCACGGCCATTCCACAGCAGTCTCACGGCCATTCCACAGCAGTCTCACGGCCATTCCACAGCAGTCTCACGGCCATTCCACAGCAGTCTCACGGCCATTCCACAGCAGTCTCACGGCCATTCCACAGCAGTCTCACGGCAATTCTACAGCAGTCTCACGGCAATTCCACAGCAGTCTCACGGCAATTCCACAGCAGTCTCACGGCAATTCCACAGCAGTCTCACGGCAATTCCACAGCAGTCTCACGGCAATTCCACAGCAGACTCACGGCAATTCCACAGCAGACTCACGGCAATTGCACAGCAGACTCACGGCAATTGCACAGCAGACTCACGGCAATTGCACAGCAGACTCACGGCAATTGCACAGCAGACTCGCGGCAATTGCACAGCAGACTCGCGGCAATTGCACAGCAGACTCGCGGCAATTGCACAGCAGACTCGCGGCAATTGCACAGCAGACTCACGGCAATTGCACAGCAGACTCACGGCAATTGCACAGCAGTCTCACGGCAATTGCACAGCAGTCTCACGGCAATTGCACAGCAGCCTCACGTTAATTCCACAGCAGCCTCACGGCAATTCCACAGCAGTCTCACGTTAATTCCACAGCAGTCTCACGTTAATTCCACAGCAGCCTCACGTTAATTCCACAGCAGCCTCACGTTAATTCCACAGCAGCCTCACGTTAATTCCACAGCAGCCTCACATTAATTCCACAGCAGCCTCACATTAATTCCACAGCAGCCTCACATTAATTCCACAGCAGCCTCACATTAATTCCACAGCAGCCTCACGTTAATTCCACAGCAGCCTCACGTTAATTCCACAGCAGTCTCACGTTAATTCCACAGCAGTCTCACGGCAATTCCACAGCAGTCTCACGGCAATTCCACAGCAGTCTCACGGCAATTCCACAGCAGTCTCACGGCAATTCCACAGCAGTCTCACGGCCATTCCACAGCAGTCTCACGGCCATTCCACAGCAGTCTCACGGCAATTCCACAGCAGTCTCACGGCAATTCCACAGCAGTCTCACGGCAATTCCACAGCAGTCTCACGGCAATTCCACAGCAGTCTCACGGCAATTCCACAGCAGACTCACGGCAATTCCACAGCAGACTCACGGCAATTCCACAGCAGACTCACGGCAATTCCACAGCAGACTCACGGCAATTCCACAGCAGACTCACGGCAATTGCACAGCAGACTCACGGCAATTGCACAGCAGACTCACGGCAATTGCACAGCAGACTCACGGCAATTGCACAGCAGACTCAC